>JARVGV010000111.1:29842487-29855230 GCA_031762435.1 Hypsolebias longignatus | reverse complement strand
TTCAACATGGCAGACTCACCCAGCTGCAGCGCATCATTCATCAGCCAGCCGATCCAGATATAGGGCCCTCCGTCCCGTGCTCTTCCTCCAGCCATGCCGCGTCCCACCGCCTCCCCGTCTCCACCCGAAGTCTGGTGGTCTTCGGGTCTCCTCTCCTTCGCCCTGACTCCACCGCCAGGTTCGGGTCCCGGTGTGGATTTCTATGATCCATCTCCCTTCGCCGGACTCGCATGCTCACAGCGGTTTGGCATGCACGTCCCTACCGGGGCCCGAGCGCCAAAGAAACTCTCATCAATAAAACACTCTAATTGTCTTCCCATCTCTTTGTGAGTCTCTCCAGGTTGAATTAATATAAAACTGTATTAAATACTGAAACAGTAGAAACTAATATCATTTCACTCCAACAAAGAGGAGGAAGTCATGACTCATGAGAGATTATTTTTTAATGTTTTTTAAACTCATAGCTCTAAATTGAATGTTGAAGAAAAAGATAAAGTTATAATAATTATTTTCAAAACAAAAGTGTTGTGAGGAATTCAATGAATGATTTGATGTAATAGTTGATTTTTATTTTTTATTTTAAAGGTCAACATTTCATAAAGGAGGAGAACTACACCCCCAAGTGGTGCTTGTTGTAACAGTTATTTATTTATTTATTTATTTATTTATTTATTTATTTATTTATTTATTTATTTATTTATTTATTCTATTTCATTTCTTCAGCTCCTGACATCATTTGCATTGGTTTGGTTTTGAATAGTTTTTTTATTATTATTATTTTTACCCAAATAAAGCCACAACTTTATTAAATAAGACTATCAACACATGGAAGAATCTATACTGCTCTCAGCACTGCATGCCAAAGTTTTAAGATTTCACATCATCTGTTAGGACTGACTGAGGATGACTTTGAGCTACAACCACATCAGGTGTAAAATATGAAAGACTGGGTGAGTTGTAGTCATATTTGTTTGTTAATGTCTATTAACTGTGGCAGCCATCTTGATTTATGTCGACACCAAAAGTTAATCAGCTTAAATATACTGTATATGCAAATAATTATTTCAGAGTTTCGTTAAACTCTGTCTAGTTCCAGGGTTATTTTGCTAACAGCCAGACAAACACAAACACAAAGTTGATTTCATTACTGTGTGCTTTTCATTGTAGCAGGTGATGAAAACAACAATCCTCAAATTAACTTGTTAGATAGTTTAAACATTGTAACTTCAAAGTACTTTTTAAATTTCACAATAAAAAGAAGCTGTTGATACAGAAAACACATGTTGAAGTGAAGGTCTGATACTTTGTTGATGCTGCAGCAGTGATCAGCAGCTTCCTGTGACAAACCACAACACAAAGTCCTCTGACCCCAAACAGAGTCTGTCTGAGACTCTGGACACACACACACACACACACACACACACACACACACACACACACCCACACGCACACACACACACACACACACACACACACACACACACACACACACACACGCACATGCACACGCATACGCACACACACACGCACACACACAGTGTGAGAGTTCAGGACCTTCTTTTGTTCTTGCTGGTCTCAGTAAGAAACCACACAGTTCATTTCGTCGGCCAGTTCCTCCTCAAACCGGGAAAGTGAGCGACTGGCTCCTCGTGCGATCAGATCGGTGGCGGCGCTCTCCATCTCATCCAGGCTCATGTGGCACGCCTCGGCGATCTCTCGCTTGGCAAAGTTCACAAACTTTGGGTCCCGAGCGTAGACGCCGAGCCCTTCGGAGATTAGGATCTGTTTCCAGAAAAGAAAGCAGAAGATTTAAAACAAGGTTCGATTAAAAAATAAAATAAAAATTATTGGACCCCTCTGCAGAAACAGCGAGTCACACTGAGAGGGACTCAAACAGGCGGTCCTGCAGCACCATCAGTTTTTGGCACAGTCTTGCAGCAACGTGAGCTTTTAGAACCAAAGCGAGCATGAGGCGTGGAGCAGAACTCACCTCAGCTGGGTTGACTTGGTGCACAAATTATTAAATGTGCGATGGACATTGTTGGATAAAGAAAAGTCCTGTTATTATCTACTTACTCAAATAAGCCACTCTGAGGACACAAGAAGATTTTTAACCGCTCTTTTACTTGTAAGGACAGATGGGTCATGGAAACAGACTTTCACAGTTCACCTGCTTAGAGCCTCGTCAGTGAGAGCCTGCACCGGACAGTGAGGCAGGAAGTGTTTTATAAAGCTCATCAGCACGGTGACTCTGAGACGTCAGGAGCCTTACAGCGGTGCCGGATTAATTTTTGAGGTGGGGGGGTGGGGTATTTCGTCACCTTGCACTCTCGGTTCATACGCACCTTGAATGTCAGGTGCACATGTTCAAGTTTGCCACACAGTAATGTAAATGAGTACTTTCACAGTCAACAGAGGTGGAAACGTTTGCAACAAAAAGCCTTCTTTTGAAAATTATAAAAGCATATAAGTGTGTGTGTGTGTGTGTGTGTGTGTGTGTGTGTGTGTGTGTGTATGCGTGTGCATGTACTGGTGGAAGGCTCTAATAAGGAGACTTAGTATGCAGATTGCTTAAAATAAAGTTACAAGACAATTCACAGATAAAACATAAATTATACCAATTAAGAGTTATTTATATGGCAATCCTGTCAATTAAATTAAATCAACCATCACATACCATACTTTAGTGGCTCTAATATATATTTTTAATATCCATCTGCCCCGGATTAAATGACATTTAATAAATGTCAAGACGATCAGGTACATATCCTAAACCATCTGCTCCCTTACCATAATGAGACGACTCAGAAGAGATTCTCCTCCCCATTGACAGAAATATAAAAAGCCAACAGCGCACACAAAAAGTGTAATAAAAAATATGACATGAATGAACCTTTGAGGAGGGTGTCTCTGCAAGAAGTCTCCAATGAGCCAAATTCTTTTTCCTTACTGCTCGTTTGCAGTTTTGTGTGATCAGATGTGAGAAGAGAACAGCGCTCAAAAGCAAACACTCTGAAAACAAAGTAAAATCTGAAGCGAACCGCAAAGAATTTCACTTTATTTTGTAGTTTCGGCAAAGTGCGCTGTGCGAGCGTAAAAGTAAATATGATTTACTGTACGTTTGATTTAATTACTTGGTGTGCATGTAGCTATTTTAAAAATCGTAAATTCGTTTTAGCATTTCCGCGGTCACACTCACAATGCGTAGCCACAAATATGGGACTTCTGGACGATTTAGCAGTAATTTGTGGCCTTCAGTGGCTTCACCACTCTTTTCTGTTGTCAAGTTGATTTACTGGCATAGGCTGAAAACAGCTACTTAGCATTTTCCATCTCTGTTTTTTACTTGGGGTAATTTTAAGCTGAATATCTGGATTAAAATAGGCTCACAAAGTTTGAAAGACGTGTTTTAACTTAAGACCTTATTAAGCTGCAATATGAGACTCGTCAAATCCATCCTATTATGCATGTTTTTATATTTTTACTACTTTATAAAAGGAGAAAAATCAGGAATCTGCAAATTCTTCTGCGAATTCAGTTTGATTATAAAATGTAACGTGTTATAGTTCCATGAAAAGCCCACTGAAAATGAAAATGCTTTAACACACGAAGCAATAAAGTGCACGTGTGTTTCAGCTAGCCAAGCTAAAACACGAAGACTCGCAGGATTTTTGTGATCTCAAACCAAACATACTTAAAATGTTGGAAGCTTCTGTCTAATAATCCAGACAGGCCACGTGTCAGTGCTGAAAAATGAATCTGAAAATGTGTTGGACTGAGTTATTCTCACCCAAAAGTCAAGACCAAGCACCAACCTCCACCTTCTCCACCTGCCTCCATTTTCTCCCTCGCACTTCAGTCTTTCATTATTCATCTTTACACAAACTCGCTCTACAATCAGAACTCCTCCAGGCAGCGCTCAATAATTGATACCTTTTTTTTCTGGGGTTCGCTCTATAAATAGTTTGTTCAAACTTGGCGTATTTACACTGCGTTTTTCCTCACGGGAGCAAGCCATGGGTGAACTGGGGAATTGCAAACCCAAGGCTTGGAGCAGGAATGCATCCCTGCCACATACAAATTCACATATTCTTGACTCCATGGAGGTGAGGGAGATTAAAAAAGGAAGGCAGTCATACAACTTTGTACCTGGGGTATTAATAACACATCACATCCTGCTCAGCACTGATCCCCTGTTGACCCATCAGGGAGCACCATATGGCCTCTCTAACACCTAACACATACAAACCAAATGGCTCTCTATACCAGCTTATGCAATGCAGAAGCAATCGTGAATAATCCTTGACTATCCTTGAGTTTTTATCCCATCGTAGACAAAAGGGGAGGCTTATAAGTAGCAAAGAGCTAACCTTGTGCCACGGTACAGTCAAAACACGAGGCCTCAGACGCCGTAATCCCCAGTTATTGGCACAGTGAATATTTAAACTCCAAGTGGCAGAACAGAAGGCAAACACTTGAGTCATTGTACCCAAAATTTCTAAAGCATCGACTGCTTTTGCCTTCTTCACAAGAGGCTTTGATTTCTCACAGTTACTGTTTCAACACAACACACGTTGCACTCCCACATTTCCACTTAAGTTCTACAGAGCCACTGCTGGAAGAAACACAAAATGAGCAAGTTTAAATATCAATGTATCCTAAGTATGTGTATTTATTGTGCGTTTGTTATTTTTTGTGTATTAGATGGGAGTTTAACTCCTGAGCTCCGAGTGTACACCCAATTACACTAAATTTAAATAAAGCAAGATGCCCTTTAGTGTAAATGAGATGATAAATGGTAACAAGTGAATTCATTTTTTTTAATCACCAAAAATCTGAAAGGTGTAATTACATTACAGAGCTCCAATTAGTGACTTATCTTTCTCCAAGTCAAACGTGCATATTTATGTGGAATACACTTTAAGTGTTGCTTTTTTCCTCCGCAGATCCTGTTGAATCCGTCCACCACAAAGCTTCAACCGCAGATGAACTTCTCAGTATCTGTTCCTCAGTGTGAGGAGCAAAAGCAACACGATCGTTGTTTATGATTCTGCTCATTTTGTGCTCCCTCAAGATGCAACGTCTCCGTGCAGTTTGCACCGTTTGTGAGCATGGTGCAGGCTGTAAAGTGTAATAAATCTCCATAAGAAACAGTTTACAGGGGTAATGCAGATTTCTGGGAAATGCCACAACCTGACTTATGACTTTACCTCTCACCATGTCTTGCATAAGCATGTGCTCTGACTAAATAAAGCTGAATAACAGGCTCAGTAAATAACAAAATACATTTAATCACCGTATTGACTGATCTTACAAATGCAGCATGAACTCTACTTTCTATCTCAGCCTTAATGGGATGACTGCAACTGTCAGCGACAAATTTTCTGTTGGGCTGACGATTCAACATTACAAGCAAGATGACACATATTAATTTTGAAATATGTGCTGCATATGTTACACCCATCTGTAATATTTAACAATCTGGACTCATTAAAGAACCTTCTACACGTGTTTTAACATACAGTCTTTCATTAAAATGTGTGTTCTTAGCAAATATTCTTGTAGGAAACAAAAGCTAATAACGTTTGATGACAAAAAGCAGAAAAATGAGGTCTTTGTTTAATGACAAGGTAATATATTTTGTTAATATGCTGTGAAATACATTACATGGGGTTTGAAATGACAAACTGAAGCAAATTAGAAAAAAGCTGAAGCTGGAAATATCATCTTTAACAAAATATTTAGGCTTGACTTGCTGCCTTAAAAAAGAGTCAAAGTGCATCTCACAAGTCTTTATCTGGAAAAGCTCAGCTGTCATGGAGGAGGCTAATCAGGAAGGTTGAATCCGTGTGTGGAAGAGTTATGTGATAATGCATGGTCTGTTTTTGCACATTATTAAACACTTCTGACAGCATGAAATCCTAAGCTAAAACAGCTAAAATAGAGGACAAACATATTCTGCTGTATTTGTTTGTATGTTTGTAAAAGTGCTCTGCTAAAATTTTCAAGTGAGCACACTGTGAATTTACACTAATATGCATTTTTTGGGGATTAAAGCGTAGTAAATATTGATGCAATCTGCTGACTTTCATGGCAATGTAACATTTTTACAAGTTGGAGTTTAGTAACTAACGTTAAACTAAATTTGGCTTCAGTGACAATGGATTTTTTTTTTTTAATGGGCAGGTCTTAAAAGGACTTAACTGGACTGAGTTGGATTGTATTGGACAAAATTTGTATTTGAACCTGGAAAAAACTGAGCTGCATCAAACTTGGAATGATTTAGACCGTGTTGCCTTGTAGCTGGACTGTATGCAACTGGATTAGAACTACACCAGTTTACTTTCTCTGTATATTGCCACAGCCAAAAAAACATTGAAAAACACAAAAATAGCAACAACAACAAAAAAAGAAGACAAACTCAGTTCATTTAAAATTTGGAATTAACAAGCTCTGTCTGAAATCAAGTTTGTGAGGACATCAAATAAAGTCTAAATTTGATCTGTAAATGATCTTAATCTGTCTTTATGGCGATGGTGATGATAGATTTTTCTGTCTACCCATTATATTTCGAGTCTCATGCATACAAATGAGCCAGTTCCTGATTCGGTCACATGGTATGACCCACTAGCAAGGCCTCGAGCATCACTAAACGAGTCCTCAATACATGCCTCGATACACACCACATAAATCCTCCTATATTACTCGACACGCGATTCGAAATCTCGAACAGAAGGAAACATCACTACCTCACGCTCGTCTTTTGGATTCACTGCTCTGCCTGCCCCATGTCTGGTTTTGTTCAGTCTTTCTGACCCTGATAATGACTACCTCTTTTGCTCTATGGATATTGAATTAAGGATCACCCTCTGGATTTGTTATTGGACCTCTGACTCGCCGTGCTTGACCCCTGCTTCGCTTTCCGGACCACGCCCTAAGATTTTTCCGCTGCCAGTACATTTCGCAGCATTTAACTGCATTTTTAACTGTAATTTATTGATGTCATTATTTACCGTTTTGTTGTCTGTACTTTAACTGTTCTGTCTGGAACAGGTCCTTCTTGTAAATGAGTCCACGTGGCTCTGTGAGTCTAGCCTGTATAATTAAAGGTTGAATGAATAAAGGCCGCCCTCTGCAGCAGTGACGTTGTATCATCGAGTTCCGACGGGTGGCTCCCACCTCACCTGCCTGAGAAGGTTAGTGGCTGTTTTCTGATTTCAATCAAGCTCCCTGAAACTTGCAGCCTACAAATATATTATATCTACAGACTTGTTCCCGCAACTGGACCCAGACTCCCACGAGCAGCTGCAAAACAATTAATTGTTTTATGGGCGGCTGTGGCTGAGTGGTTAGAGCTGTTGTCCTGCAATGCAAGAGTTGGGGGGTTCGAATCCACCAGCAGTCACATGCCAAAGTGTCCCTGGGCAAAACACATAACCCCTCATTGCCTTCGATGTGTGTCCTATTGGTGTATGAATGTGATAAAGCACTGATTTGTTCAATTAGCTTTGTAGAGATCTAGTAGAGTGCTGTAATAAGCAATTAGTCTAAAACTTTCATTTAAGGCTTTTAATTTACAGTTTTTGTTTTTGCTGTAAACCGACAATTATGTAGATTTTTGTCCAAGTTGTCTTAGAATGCAATTTTTTTTTTTCCCCTTCTAACCTGTGTCTTTCATTAAATGTTTAATCGGGATAGAAAGTCTCCTCTTACAGGAAAAAGTCAGTTGCTTAAAAATTTACCAAGTGAAAGTTGTGTTGTACCTGCATACGGCTCTGAGTTTAGGCTAAGCTTGCTGTGACGAAGAGAAGAGTGCAAAGTCTCTGCTGATTTCTCTCCTGGCTCATTAAAACTTGATGAATTTGAACACTCCTAAAAGCAACAGCAGCTCTTTGACAGAGCACAGCTTGCTTGTGTCCATTAGCATAAGGTGCTTAGTGATATAAATGGAAAGAATCGGGGAGAAAAAGTGTTTTAAGGCAGGCTGAATTTCTGAATCCTTCACAACTAAGTGGCTCGGTTTGTTTCCTAAACATCTGAGCCAATCAACTATTAAGCTAAAGGGTTAGAAATGATCATTTTCCTACAGAGGCTCGTTCTGGGTTAGTTAGCTACCACTTTACTGCTGCTCACCAAGGCTGTAGAGTTTCTGGGTTCTTGTCCTGTCATTGTGTTTTTCCCCTCGTCGTTTCAGCTCCCGTGAGACTCACCTGTAATCCTAATCACCCCAGGTGTTGTCTCGTTATTGTCTCTATATATTCAGTGTCTCTGTAGTTCTCTCTTTGTGGATTATGCTCTCAAGCCGGTCGTGTTCTGTCTCTCTAAAAAAGTTTGCTGCCCTGCTAGCATTTTTTTTCATAACAAACTTAGCTATTTTACTTTTTACTTGGAGTCTCCAGTGCCTTCCTGCACATGGGTTAAACACAGTAAGCTCTTATCGTATTCTACTTACTGTGTTGAACCCACGTGCAGGAAGAAAATGGGCGGAGACACCAAGTAAAACAAGTTTAAACAAACAAAAAAGCTGACGGGTCATCAAGGAGACAGAACATAACAGGCTTGAGAGCATAATCCACAGACAGAGGAAGAACCACAGACACACTGTGAATATATAGAGATACCAACGAGACAAAAGACGAACACCTGGGGTGATTAGGATTACAGACAGGTGTGGCAGGAGCTGAAACAACAAGGTGGGTAAAACACATGGATGGCAGGACAAGAACCCAGAAACCCTACAAAATATACCCAGTTTAAGTAACTGGTCAGTCTGCAGCAGTAGACGCACTTGAGCTGCTTCTTTGTCAGATTCAGAGCAGAAAAGACTAAATCTGAAGGATTGATGTCTCTTTAATTTCATGTTATACTCTATTGAGTGAATTCTAGTTTTTAGTCTAGAACCTAATATTGACTATCAAATACTCAACTCTTCTTCATTTTTCTGTATGTAAAACACATTAGTCCCCACATGATAAAATACTTTCCCTCTGTTTGGAACTGAATTCAGGTAGTCCCCGACTTACGGTGCCATCGACTTACGGTGCTCCGGACTTACGGCGCCACCCCTAGTGACGTCATTGCACCTTACATTGCCTTTTTTATGCAGCATTTTGTGTTTTTTTAGAATTTTTTTAGAGTATTTTGTTAGCTAACTGCTTGGAAACACATTAAAACAGTGTTCTAAGTGCGCAGTTGTTGTTTTTACATTGAAAAAACGTGTTTAAAAAGACGTAGCGGCTGCCATGTGCTTTCGGTTTCGAGTTACGGACGAAAATCCGGACTTACGGCGCCATGTGCGTTCGGCTCCAACTTACGGCAAAATCGAGTTACGAACGGTCCTTAGGTCCGGAACCCGTTCGTAAGTCGGGGACTACCTGTACTTGTTTTACGGTAGACAAAATGAATAATTCAATCTACGGTAAATCTATCAACCACAGAGAGAAACAGGGAAAACAGATTTGTTTATGCAAAAAATGTTGCACATTGTGACTTTTTAAAAAGCTGCATCTTAGAGAATATATATAGCTGGATTCTGTTTTATGAGATTCGAGCCCTCCAGTGAGCAGACATGGACTGAAACATAAGTCACCGTGTATTATGTTTGCTCCATATGTGCCAGTGCAAAGTAGGGGAAAAAAGGAAAAGTCAAATCTAAGCAGGTTCAAGTTTGCACAGAAAATGTGTTTGGTTAGTGAGCAGCAGGGAAAGACTAGTTATCGTCTCATGCTTTAGTTGGCTTTTTGGTGAATCCCTTGACAAACTAAACCCCCTTTGTTTACCTGCACTGACTGCGAGTGTGCTGATGCATACTAATATCACTGTGTGTGAAGGTGTGACCATGTGTGTTATGTACTCGGGCACTAAATCGTTCCGTTTCCTATCTCTAAAGCCATATCTCATCTCTCGCAGGCCCGCTGTGACCAATCAAACATTGCCTAAGGATTAGTTGCCATCCGCCTCAGTCACTGTCCTCCTTGCTGTAGCCGGTCCCGAGCTGTCTCATCGTCAAGCAGGTTAACAAAATTCTAGCAGACATTGATAACCGCTCTAAATTCAAAGCAAAGTGCTTGTTTATCTGATAAAAAAAACAAAAAAACATGAAGCCTCACGTCTTTGTCCAAACCAGTTCCTGTTCCTTGCAGCCACAATGTAATGGGAGTGTGTGGGGGTGTGTGTGGGAGGTGGGGGTAATGATTGAATCGTAGTCTGGCATCAGATGAACCCAGCATGGCATGGAGGTAATTGCACTTTTTTCTCTTTCTCCCTCTTTTTGGTGCTTCTGTGAGCACATAAAAGTCTCATTTTAAACAAGAGAAAATGTATGGTCTCTTAAGGGATTGACAAGTGTTACATGGCTTTGAGTGCCTGAATTAAGTCCTACCCCATTGTAGAAAGAAATGCACCGATCACATGCTGCGCAACTGAGTACCAGCGCCAATGAGCCATGCGATCAATCCTTGGCTTGATCAAACGGTCTTTATTTAAAGTTACCCATTGCTGATGAAATGTGGACAACCCTGTGACTGACGGATCAATGCAGTCTTATAAATGACGACGTGTAAGTGCAAACGGTGTTTATGCATCCTATGGTTGATGGGGTTTTATGTTTACGTATTTCTGCCAGCTGTAAACCAATTTGCCCCTTGGGGATAGTAAAGATTCCTTGAACCTTGAAAGGAACCCAACGGGTGAGACGGACGAGACTATGAGCGGAAAAGCAGGTTTCATTAAATTTCTTTATCTGCTTCAGACAAACACAGACCAACTTTAACACTGAAAGGTGCTTAGTCTTTCCCTCAGGCTGACAAGCCCTCTGGGCCGGGGCAAAGGGGAAGGGATTTCTGGTGAAAGGCGGAAGTTTAAGAAAATGAGCAGGATGAAGATAAATCGAAGGTGAATTTCAGTTCAAGCAAGTTTCTGTGCACGAACTTCACAATATCTACGTGAAAGATAGAGAAAATGTTCGCTTTTAAGTTTTCTCCAACTTGCTTTAAACTTTTATCTCTCCAGTCTTTCTAGTATTTTTCTGCTGCCAACTTTCCTCATTTTGCCCATTTAGCATCATTTTCTCCACTGCTTTCCTTACTTGATAATATGTCACTAGTTGTTCATTTCAGCACTTTTAGTTCTGCTCATTGATATCTATAGCTTTTTAACATAAGATATCATTTTCAATATACTGTATTTAACATATTATAACCTTTCATCCGGTAAGAATATTTACTCTTTTTGTCTTGTCTTAGTCCTGAGCTCCAAATAGAAGACAACAGCTGTTCTAACCACAAAACCCTCCTTCCTGCTCTCCTCCCATTGCATTCTTTTGGATAATATTTTGAGGTAAAGCTGTAGTTTGTCAACTTCACCACAGTGGCACCATTGTCTATTTATGTCCTCATTTCCTCCATCTAACTCCCATTCGTGGAATGTGCCTACAACGACTCACGTATTTATTATTCGCAAGACACATTCATACGTATGTATTGGTTCACACTGGCAACGGACAAAAACAAACCAGGAGGTTGCAGCCGCAGATGGGACTCTAGTGTTGTTATTGCATGAGGCGTGGAGGAATGTGAACGTATTGTGTGGTTTGGGTGTGCACTCAGCTTAAGAATAAAAAACAACAGATTCAAACAAGGTACAAAAAACTGTATCAAGGTGGTCTTTTATTTCTGCAAATAAAAGCTTTGTTTAAAATTAAAGGCTCAGCGTTCCATGAAGGGATTCATGTCACCCGCCACTTTTCATGTCACAGTTGTAAACTAAGATCATCTCATGTGGAGAAATTGGGAATTTATGGCTGATCAGTTGTGCACCTGATCATAACTTTCTGAAACTTTCTTTAAACTATGTCCAGTGGTTCACATTTTGCTAAAAGAAAAGCACGGTTAACTTCAACATTTAAAGGTTTTAAGCAACTATCTTGCTCAACAGTGATCACTAAGTGTTGTGAATTATGAACATGTGTTTTACAAGTCTATTTAGCTGTAGCAGCCATCTTGCATTGAGTCTGTCGCAATAAACAATAAATCAATTAACCACATGATAAAATTATTGACCTCATTTTCATTTATCGGCTTTATCGTTTCTTCGTCTCTCGCTTTCTCCTAAAGACACCGGAGGACAAAAGGGCTCAACTTCGGTGCTCTTCTCTGACCCCTCCCTTTCTCTTTTTTCTCTTTAAAATACATTTAACCATCAAAAATCGTGTTTTTGGATAATTAAAAGCTACTAAACTGAGAAGCTAAGCTATGAGCTAAGCTAACAGGCTGACCACGGGGGGAAAAAAAACCCTCCGTCTTGTCGAAGCTCCAAAATTCACGATTGAAATTCATGCCTTCATGTAAAAAAGTTGTATTTCTCTGCAAAAACAAGCTGAGAACTTGTTTACTGATTTATTATTAAAAGCTTTGTGTGAAAAATGCTATGCTAAAGAGCTCAAACCACACATTTTGAGAACCAAATAAAGGAAGGAGAAACAGCCCATGTCATGTCAACAGGCCTCCCTCTCATTTTTCTTAAAAGAGACACGCTGCTGCTCCCTCACTATCCATCCGTTGGTTCAAACAGTCTTATACTGACTTCCAGTGGTCAAAACAGGTACTACACGCAAAACAAATTTACCAACATTTTGTCTTCAATTTGACACTAATTACTAATTATTATCAAATTTCAAACAATATTATCGTTTATCGCAATAATTTCTGAGACAATTAATCGCCCAGCAAAATTTGTTATCGTGA
>JARVGV010000111.1:29831564-29842387 GCA_031762435.1 Hypsolebias longignatus | reverse complement strand
AACAATATTATCGTTTATCGCAATAATTTCTGAGACAATTAATCGCCCAGCAAAATTTGTTATCGTGACAGGCCTAACTGAGTTAACTTCAAATGTTAAAGAGCTGTAGATGTACATTCATTGATTAATTCCTGAAAAGAATGCAGTGGTTTATGAGATATTCTGCTAACAGACAGAGTAGATTTCAAATAATTGCAAAATGTTAAAGAGATATATTGTGCAATGTGTGATAGTTCAGAACATGGGTTGGGGAACAGTCTCAAATACTAATACACCAAATTTTAGCTCAATATTTCTAGAATTGACCAAGTCACTGCCATTTCAGTCTGCTCTATGGTCAGTTGGCTGTTGCGGCCATTTTGAATTGAGTTGACTCTAAAAGTAAACCAACTGTAGTTGTAAATGCAGCAGCTTCTTTCAGCAAAACTAGTTTTTTTTTTATTTATCCTATGGTTTATGAGATATTTTGCTAATTGCAAACACACAGGCAAAACCATTTACAGTTTTCACCTTTTGCCAGTGTGTGATAATAACAGTCTTACCGATGTACGCAGTCATCAAAGAGTTAAGTCATATTTCTAATTTAAGTTTTTCTAGATTGGATTTTAAATTTTCCAGTTATAAAATATTACTTTTTGCAAAAAATCTGTCATTTTCAGAACTTGATTTGGTGAACTCGGGCCAAACAGATTCTAATCAGACCATCCTGGGGGCTGAGTTTGTGCCAAATTAGAAAAAAGGCTCTCAAGGCATATCATGTTAGCTAAAATTGGGCCGACTGGCACGTCATCTAAAGAAAGTCGCCTCCGGCCACGGTTGTCACCGCTGCAGACACATGAGAACTGACGCCCAGAGAACTTTCAGCTTGTGTGTCCTTGAGTTACCTGAAGCATATTGATGAAGTTTAACCTCAGTTATATACAAAAATAAAAAAATCAGGTAAATTAGTTAATGAGTATAATACCATCCCTCCTTACGTACTTGTATGTGGAAAGGCTGATTGGTTACTGTAATAAGATCAAGTTGCAGTGTAGTGACACGAGGCAGCTGTTGGAGATAAGAGCTGTCCAACACCAGTGGGAAATGTCACAGCTAATACAGATCACATGTGGAGGGACTCACACTAGAAGCCTTGTTCCCTACAAGTGTAAGCTCCCTCTGCAGAGACGTTCCACATGTGTGCAGCACATGGCGACTTCATTCATGTGTCTGCAATTCCT
Organism: Hypsolebias longignatus; assembly: GCA_031762435.1. Lineage (NCBI taxonomy): Eukaryota > Metazoa > Chordata > Actinopteri > Cyprinodontiformes > Rivulidae > Hypsolebias > Hypsolebias longignatus. The sequence goes on along the minus strand of JARVGV010000111.1, from coordinate 29,841,167 downwards.
ATTATATTTAAAGTGCTGTGGTTATTGGATACACAGTGTACGCCACGGTGGTGTAATTTGTCAAGTAATTAAACAATAAAATCTTGGAAGTCACTGGAAGTTAACTGTCAGAAAGTAAACGATGCAGAAGAAAAGGCAGATGCATCCAAACTAGGGGTGAACCGATAAATTGGCCCCGGTTTCCTTAATTTTGGGAGATCAGTGATTGATTTTTTACAGTTTTTTTAATTGTTATTTTATTTTTTTGTAGTTTTAACAGCAATTGTCTAAACTTAATTTATATTTCAGAGAACTGTCTCATGGCTATGGAACACCAAAATGCTCAAATTTAAGTAAATAAATAAATAAAGCATTATGAAATAAGTATCTAAGCTCATTATTATGAAAAAATATAGATTTATTTCATAATTGTGTTTAACATGATAGCTTATTTATTTCACAATGCTTATTTATGTCATAATGCCACTTTTCAGCAGAATGTTTTTGGCTGTCAATCAACATCAGTGGGTTGGACCTTCACGCCCACTGGCTGATCCTTCACATCCATTCGTTTTCCTGAAAAATCAAAATCGATCGGCGCTGCGGGAGCACGTTGGGGAGTGCGCACGAGAGTGTGCACGGGAGGACATGCTGTTTTAGTTCTTTGAATTGAACAAGATTAACACTAGCTGTAGCAGTGAGCAGGTATTCAAGAAAACTAATGGACGTGAAGGATCAGCCAGTGGGCGTGCACGTCCCACCCACTGCCGTTGATTGACAGCTGAAGTAATTCTGTTGAAAAGTGGCATTATGAAATAAATAAGCAATCAAGAAAAACACAATTATGAAATAAAATAATAAAAATTAATTGTTTTCTTATAGCATAATGTTTTATTCATTTAATTTTGAGCATTTTGGTGTTTGTTCCATATCAGTGCATCACTGGTCCAAACTACTGTAAATGGTTGTAGTGCAGACGAAGCTCATAAAAGGCCACATTTTGCATTTCTCATCAACAACCAGCCTCATGTATTTACAACTCCTGTCTGGTTAAAAGCACCAGCTACAAAAAAAAAAAAAAAAAAAAAAAAAAAAATTAAAAATAAAGTGTCTTTTGGAAACATCCTGTTTTTTTAACTGTAAAAAGGAAAAACATTTGAGACAAAAATTGTGCTGCAACCTCAAACCCTGACCTAAAAAGAGGTTAGTCCAAACAACCGTTTCCAGTAAATAAAGCAGCATCCTTAGCTTCCAACAGTTCACACTAACTGCCTCACACACACACACACACACACGCACACACAGCATTTGACTTCTGTGACACCAACCACTAATTATGGAGTTACACAGTGTGCTGGGGTGCATGAAACTCCCGATGAAAAAACAAGCTCAGCTCAATGAGTGCTGAGCAAAGACGGCGGCCCGCACCAGCCTGCTGGTGGCTTATTATCCAAAACCTTTTCGTTTTTTTTTTTTTTTTTCCCCACAAGATTTTCTGCTGGTGTGCTCATTGCATTGTGCGACTGCTAAAACTTGACAGTTTCATACTTTAAAATGAACTCAAACAACATGAGTTACTGAGCTGTACACAAACACACTTACCCGCTATCAGTAAACACAAAAAGTAACCTTTCACAAAACAAGTGCAACTGCTAAATTGCTCAAATCGCCATTGGTTCTTTACATTTCTATTGTCTCCTTTATTTTCCTCACACTCATTATGGAGATGAGCAGGCAGGTGGACGTGTGAGGTAGACTGAATACTAAATTAATTCTTTATTTGGTCTCTTTTGTGCACACAATCCCTGTGGTGTAAGTAAAAAAAAAAATGATGGCAGGGTAATGTAATGATGAGCTAAATGGACAGAAGGTAAACAAAAAATACAAACAATGCAGGCGTTAAGGGGAATTAACTCCCCTGATGTCGCCAGCGGTGCACAAAACAGCATTCAGCTCGTGACAAACAGAGCGAGAGGCAATTTTCAGCACAGTTTGGAATTATTCAGTATTGGTTCTGCAGACTAAATGTTTGGATCTATGGACAGCATGCCAATTCCAAAACAACTTTACAACACAATTAACATTAAAACAGATTTATTATATTTTAAATAAGATAGGTGAATTAAACCTAGAGCTAAACAATTTAAGGAAATTGTCTGTAGAGATGCACTGATTGCAGTTTCTAAGCTGAATCCAATTTCCAATTCTTGTAATGTTCAGAGCATTGATATGAGTAAGGATGAACAAAGTGACTCCATTAACATCCACTTTCCAGAACTGAAGCCAAAATGTCCATTTGGATCTGCTGTTTTTTTAGAGCCCAAGAATGTGCATAGGAAATACTAAATTCCCGCCCACACAAGCTTTTCAGCTCGCTAACAGGCTGTCAATCACTTTGTAACAGGAAGTGTTTTTAAAGCCCAAATAACTGATCAAAACTAAACATGTTTTTATTTGAACATTCAGCTGCACGGTAAGAGCTAAGTGGGAGGGGAAAAAAATCAACACTTGATTAAAAAAATCCCTCAAGTGCTTTAAGTTAATTTTATCCATCCATCATCTTTGCCCGCTTCTTCCTTTTCAGGTCACGGGGGTCACTGGTGCACATCTCCAGCAGTCACTGTGTGAGAGGTGAGGTACACATGGGACGTAGGCCTGTCACGATAACAAATTTTGCTGGGCGATTAATTGTCTCAGAAATTATTGAGATAAACGATAATATTGTTTGAAATTTAACAATGATTGTCAAATTTTAGAAGAAATGTTGATTTGTTTGGAGTGTAGTATCTTTCTTGACCACCTGATGGCAGTATAAGACTGTCTGAAACAAAGAATGGATAGTTGAGCAGCGTGTCTCTTTAAGATAGATGGGAGGGAGGCCCCTTGATGTGACATGCGCTGACATGACGGCATGGCGGACGCTTGGTGATTTGAGCTCTTTAGCATAGCATTTTCATACAAAACCTTTAATTAAAAAAAAATCAGTAAACACGTTCTCAGCTTCTTTTTTCAGAGAAAAACAACTTTTTACACAAAGCCACAGGTTTCAACCGTGAATTTTGGAGCTTCGACAAGACGGAGGTTTATTCCCAAGGTCAGCCTGTTAGCTTAGCTCGTAGCTTAGCTTCTCAGCTTAGCTGCTTTTAACGATCCTAAAGCACGATTTTGGATGGTTAAAACAGATTTTAAAGAGAAAAGAGAAAGGGAGTCAGTGAAGAGCACTGGAGTTGAGCTTTTTGTCATCCAGTGTCTTCGGTAGCAAGAAAGAGACATGAAGAAATGCCAAACATGGTAAACGAAAATGAGGATGATAATTTTCATTCATCAAGTGATTAACTGATTTACTGTTTATTGCAAAAGGCTTAACTGGACGGGCTTCCGGTCCATCACAGGAACACAGAGACAAACGAGACAAACAATCATTCACTCACTCACACCAAGGGACAATTTGGAGTTACCATTCAGCCTAACATGCATGTTTTTAATCTGTGAGAGAGAGAACATGCAAGCTCCACCCTGAAAGGTCCCATGCTGAGATTTGAATAAGTGACCCTTGCTGAGAGGCAACAGCTCTACCAACTGAGCCACCATGCTACCTAGTTTGTTTTAGTCAGGTAAATATCACATTTATTTACATGGAGAAAAAAACTTAAAAGCTGTACTGCAGCCAGCCAGTAGAGGGCGCTTGTCTATTGCTACTTCAACTTCTAGGTTCCAGTACTGTCTCCAGTTATAAGATGGCTCTGATCTACTGATTCAGATTTTAGACAGTTCAGATTGTTCTCTCAATAACAGTTAACATTGTGCATTTTCCCCTCATTACTGGTTGATTGAAAAATCTACAAAGTATACGCAATGTTTTTCCCCCATTCATTCAACCTTTATTTATACAGGCTAGCCTCGCTGAGCCATGGGGACTCATTTACAAGAGGGACCTGTTCCAGACAGAACATATAAAGTACAGACAATAACAGTAAACAATGACAACAATAAACTACAGTAAAAATACAGTTAAAATAAGAGTGGTGTATAAAACAATAAATCAGGGTGCTGTAAAACAGAGTGAAATACTAAAAACAAGAATTTATCCGCCTTAATTTTTCCATTGACATTATCAAATGTTTGAAACCCCTTAAATAAATCAAGGTGGACAACTTCAGTTCCTGTTTCAAGGTGTTCCAGGTTGCAGAAGCAGAATAGGAAAAGGCCTTTTTGCCAAGTTTGGTCTGCACTGAGGGAACGCTGCAAGTAATGATGGCCTGAGTGCGCACGCTGTAACTACACTAACGGCATGACATGTAGGAGGAGATATAAGAAGGTAGCAGATGAAGGAGAGGTTTATAGATGAAAATGAACCAGTGTGAGAGCCTCCGTGTAGATAATGATGACCAGCTGACCAAGGAGTACAGACTGCAGTGATGGTACGGTGGTTTCAACCAGTTATGAATCTTAGCGCGCCATAGTAGACAGCATCCAACATCTGCAAGCAGCTGGCAGGAGCATTCATTTAAATAATGTCACTGTAGTCAATGGCCAGTAGGAAGGTAGCAGGTACAAGGTGTTTTCTGGCATTCAGAGTTAAACAAGATCTATTTCTGAAAAAGAAACCTAGTTTCCTTACAGCAAAGAAACCTTTGACATTGACTTTGAACAGCGTGAAACTACAATATGTTAATATTAACTCAAATGTTCTGCTTTACTATGATGTGTTAACAATCAGTCTTATTTTGTCCTATACTCTTCTCAGCCATGATAGTAAGGGCTTAGCCTCCTCTTTGTGCACACAAAAGAGAAATACTGACCAAAGGCTGTCAATCCTGCAATCCTTAAATCTGTATTTCTAGTGCTTTCAAGTATAAATACATATAAAAAGTATATGCTGCTTGTCAAAAGGAGAAACACAGTAGTAGTGTGTCATTACCCTCTGCTGTGCCTGTTTCAGTGTATAAATATTCCTTTTAGTGAGAGAAAGGCCAGAACAGAAACATTCTAATAACACCGACTTAGACTCTTTTTCTCTTTTTATTTCTCTGTCTCAATATCTTTTGCACTCTGTCTCACTCTCTGCTATCATAAATCTTATTAAAGCACGGCGAGAGGGCACGTTCAGCGCACTGTACAGAAACACACACACACACATATGCACACACAAACCAAAGAACAACTTTCAGAGGGGGACGGCTCTGTATTGTAAAAATAAACTAGCAGTGCGTAAACGGTGTCACTGACATGCTGCTGCTCCGTGTGTCACTGTGTTGTAATTGTGTCCAGTGGAGCGAAACACATATTCACAGACGCACGCACGCACGCACACTCAAACAGATTCTGGTTGACGTCAGGCTTCCAGTTCGAGGAACCAAAGGCATGACGACAACCGCTAACACAGCGGGGTGAGATTTCCACACAAACTGTAAATTATGAATAGACGGTTTACAAGAGTGGCACGGACTGGTCCACAAGTAGCTGGATGTGGGGTTACCATGACAACCTCTAATAAATGTGCTGTTATGGAAGCAAAACAAACTAACAACACCATTTTGAAGTTGGGGGGGAGACATTATGAGGTCATCCAAATCAGGCACTCATAAAACTTTCATTGCTTGCATGTGTGTGTGTGTGTGTGTGTGTAGGAGTGTGTCTCAGCATGCAGTTGAGAGAGTCAGGGTCACGTTGAGGTTCAGAATGGATGGTTTCCTACCATTCATGCCCACGAGGCTCCAAGGACCACACATGCAAAGTTTTCTTAAACTCAACATGCAAGAAAACAGGTCACGCACACACCAGCCTTGGATAAAACTTGACACAAACTGTGAAATCGAATGTTAGGGTCCTGTAACGTGTGTGTGTGTGTGTGTGTGTGTGTAAGCGGGCTTGTACACACATCCTGGGGTTCAACTGCAATCAGTAAACAATGTTTCTGGTTGAGCGAAGAAAAACAAGAAGCGAGGGGTGAAATGTTCAGTGAGCAAAGTCTGTGTGTGTGCGTGCGTGTGCGTGTGTTGACAGGAAAGATCACTGAACTGCAGACGTCTGACTCTCACAGCAGCCGTTATAACTCTGCAAAGACGACGCAACAGTATCTGAAGTGAACAGTGCAGATACTGTCAACGTTGAGCGAAATCCCCATTTGACTCGCACGGTTTAATAAAGAAAACATCGACTGCAGAACTCAGCCCGCAGCGGGTTATCACGGCGAAATATTGTTAAAGAAACGTGTTGACACAGCGAGCCACTTATTTCCCCCTAATTAACAACCTGACAGTGAAATTGGTCACACTGGTTACGCTTCCCCATTTTGGTTATTTTCTGACAACGCCAACCCAACAATTAAATTACAGCCTGCCCATCACAGCTCAAAGCGAAGTCACGTCTGCGCGCTGATTGGAAATAACTTGCTGCTGTGTTAATGAAAAACACAGCCTTTCACTGATGCTGAATAGTGGCGCCACCAACATGCAAAGAACATAGTGAGCTCGTTTAAAGTGACATTAAGCAGTGCTCTGTGCTAATTACTTCCAATACTGTACATGACAAAGAGCTCTGAGGAGAGGTGGGCTTTCCGCATCCCTCTGCATTGCCATGCTGAGTGATGGGAGCTTCAAGAAGCAGTCTGAGCCTATTAATTAGTCTGCATGAGTTCACGCGGTCCATGATTTATTTATTTATTTTTAATAATGCTGCTGATGACATTCCTCTAGATTTACTAGTTAAGCTTAATGTTTGGTCTCTAGCTGCACTAATTCATTTTTTTTAACTGACTTTTGATCTGTGTTTTATAATGAATATTTCTGTTCAGGCGAGAAGCAAAACTTCAAAGAAGATGCTGTAATACTATGTTCGCCACTAGGGGGCAGCAACACTGGGAATAAAACCATTAAAGTGTTTTGGCTGCTACCTTGGACAGAGGTCGCCACAACAAACAAGCTCCCAGGAAGTATTTGGCAATTGTTTAACGGCAAATACCCTTTTAGACACAACCGGGGCTCGAACATGCAGCCTCAGGATGACCAGACCACAGCGACGACCACCGAGCTACTGCAGCCGCCGGGAAGGCAACTCTGAACGTGACTAAAAAAAATGCTCAAACCCTGATTCTCCACCACATTGAAGCCTTGGCAGTCTGATTAAACACAGAAAGTGACCTTTATTACTAATCTCTTGTTTACAAAAAATACAAGCACTGTTAATATTCTTATTAATGTCAGTTCTTTATATTTTATTGTTAAACCTAAATGCTATCCACTTTAAAAATCTTAAAACAGTCTGACTATTTGTGCCTGTTATATTGTTCAGCCACTGTTATTGTGACATTGCACAAGTCTAAGTTACAGATATTTGCCTTTGTTTGCTTGTTCAATAAAGTTTAATTTAAAAATAAATACATTAAAATGTTGTAAACCTCCTTATATCAGGGCAAACAATATTTAATTTTCTTTTGTTTGCATGAGTGTCAGGATGAGAAAGTGTCATTCTTTTGTGCATGTGTGAACTCTACTGTGTGTGTCAACTTGAGGTCGATGAGTGGCTCCTGTAGTCGGACACTTCTCGAAACAAATGTTTATATTTTTATTCAACTTTTTTTGTAAATAACTTGCCATTTTGGCACGTGAGCAAAGTTAAATGGCAACAAGATCAGGACAAACTGGGTCAGATTAGGAAAATAAGGCCTAAACTGATATAATGTTGTTGTGTCTGTGCAAGGCTGCTGTAGCTTTGCCACAGTCCGTTTTTCACGTGCACACTGAAATACTAGTTTTTGATCATCTTCACTTTGGGACGCGTCTCGGGTTTTCCTCCTCAAAAACACAGTTTTTATGTCGATGACGGGTGCAAACGCAGCAGAAAAGGTTAATTTGGCTAAAACATCCACGTTAGTTTAGCTTTAAATTCCTGCAGCGTTCTGAGAAATGCAAAGTTCATCCATTTAAAACCAATTTAGAAGAATTCATGATTAAAAAAAAACTAGTGACTTCACAGAAAGTTAATTTATGTTTATATAGTTTGTTCATTTTTTAAAACAACACAATACAAAACAATCCCATGAACAATAACGTAGAGTATAAAAAAATGAAAGGTAGCAGAAAGAAGAAAAAAACGTATTATATCTGCCCCTTTTTTTTTTCAAACAACCAGTTCAAACAATAGTAAGCTTCCAGTAACAGAATAAAATGAATAACTTTCTAATTTTTCTAGCTAATATATAATATATAATAATAACTAATCGAATTTCTGAATGATGTTCAAGTTAAAGGAGTAACTTTTTGACAATAAGATATTTTAACGGTTCAGTTAAGCAAATTTGTCATTTACAAACTTCCTGGTTAAAAATGACAACATGAGCCTCGACAGACAGAAACACAGACAGACTGCAGCCAGACGGCTCACAACATCATGTGTCTACATAAAAACAGCTACTGATCCGTACAAGGTCTCTGAATCACCTGCGTTATCAATAAGTCAGGTTCATCTCTGAGCTTCAGGCCATATCAAAAGAAAACTGCACTGTTAACTACATAAACAAGTACTCGCCGTCATGGGATCAAAAGCAAATAGTTCTGCTCTTTACAGCTCTGACCCACTTGGTTTTCTCCTCTCTGGCAAACACTGTTTTTCTCTTTGGACAGATGCTTCGAAGCTATCCTGACAGATCAATACTGGCTGAGCTCAGGTGGGGCGAGGCGAACCTGAATGGAAACGCTGTTTGAAGGATGGACGTAGCCTCCGGGTCTGAAAAGTCAAGCCAGTGCAAACAAGTTTTAAACTTGCACAATTTCAAATGGACAGAAGAAGGTGACGCCGTTGACTGCAAACGAAGCTGAACGTGACAGTCTGTAATAACAACAGCTCAGTGTTCATGTTGAGGAGGTTTTCCTTTTAAATTCAGACGTGAGGCACTTTATTCACCTTGCTTGGCTTCATGCTAGTCGTTTAAAGTCATTGTCAATTGGGAGGAAGGTCTTTCAGTTATCAGGCTCCTCTCTTGTGGAACCAACTTCCAGTTTCTGTCTGTGAGGCTGACACATTGTCCATTTTTAAGATTAGGCTTAAGGCTTTACTTGTTGATAAATCCTATAGTCATGGACGGCTTGGGTTTACTGAGCTGTCCCTTAGTTATGCTGCATTGGGCTTGGACTGCTGGAGGACAAACTGACCACATTTCTTTACTCTGCTACTGTCTTTACTTACTCTATTCCACCTGTTTGTACAAAGTATTTGTAATTATTTATATCTTAACATGTTTTTGCCTTTCTTCCTATAGAAAATGCATTTGCATCTACATCTTGGCGTACCATTCTGTGTTCATTTGTCTCTACTTACTGTTCCTCTCAAACCCAGACAGTGGAAGTAGATGGCTACTTGTCCTGAGCCTGGTTCTGCTAGTTTTTCCCCCTTGTTAACCTGTTTGAATAAAGGTCAAATTTATGAAAAAAGGGTTTTTTTTTCTTTCCACTGTCTACTTTGTGCTTGCTCAGGATGGGAGACTGTGACAAAGTGAAGATTCAACACAGTCTGCTGCTTCCTTAGATAGATAACTTACTAATTGGATTTTCTATCTATCTATCTATCTATCTATCTATCTATCTATCTATCTATCTATCTATCTATCTATCTATCTATCTATCT
>JARVGV010000111.1:29811904-29831464 GCA_031762435.1 Hypsolebias longignatus | reverse complement strand
CTGCATAAAAAAGTCAACGTGAGGTGCGATGACGTCAATGGGGGCGGCACCGTAAGTCCGAAATGCCGTAAGTCCGGGGGGGGCTAACTCGAGGACTGCCTGTATCTTAACGTGTGCTGTTGTTTTTTTGTTTGTTTGTTTGTTTTTTTGTCTTTCCTCCTAGTGAAGGACCTGCTTGCCTCCAATCTGGACCCGCCAATCTGTGTCCGTTTCTCCTTCCTGTCCTCTCAATCCCAGCTGATCAAAGCAGATGGCCACTTGTCCTCCCATTACGCTTTGGGACACTCTAGGAACCGTAAGTAAGCCTATAGTCTGAAAGCGAAGTGCGCTGTTCTCTAATATAAGATGGAGCTAGGTTGTTGAGGGCTTTGTAGATTAGAAGTAAGATTTTGAATTCATTTCTGACAGGGAGCCAACGGAGCGAAGCTAAAACTGGAGAGATACGATCTCTCCAACTAACTCCAGTTGAGACTCAGGCGGCAGCAACTGAAGACTTTTTAAAGTAGTTTTTGGACACACACACAACAAACTGACTGTCAAATTACAGTTTGTCACAGCATTCTTACGTTTGTTTTGTCTTTGTGAATAAAAACTTCCAGGCGCTCATATCTGCATGTTCTGAGTCCACTGACCTTAGACTCAAGACAAGGTTCAGATGTGCACTTTTAAAAAGCTCTGTGTGTTTTAAAAGGGGCAATAAACTTTCTCTTGATAAAGTCAAGGCTGCTCCAGTTTCCCAGCAGTCCTCAGTAAAACGGGCTAATGGGCTGTTCTCTGTTAAAAACCGGACATAAAAACACCAACTCATAATCCCTGACAGGCAACTTTCCGGCATACTTTTGATATCTTGATGTGAAACACTCACAAACTGCTACCCCCACCCCAGCTGAGAGATAAGCTCGATGATTTGACTCTGTTGTGTGAAATCTATGATGTGAAAAGATTTAATTAAGATAGGCTAAGGAGTCATAATTAATTCTGGCTCTGGCTCTTTTTGAGTCGGGCTTACTGTCAAAAACACAGGGAAAGGCGCCGGCAGAATAAATTACAGGGGGATTTAGTGTGCATGTTCTCCACCAATCTGTGGGGGGGGGGGGGGGGGATAGCGGGAGTGGAGCACTTGGCTTTCTGTTTTCTCCCAAAGGTGAATGGGAGTCAGTTGTGGGGAATGTTTTTAAAAGTGTAAGTGAGCCCCGCTGGCACTTTTTTAAAGGCGTCCCAGCATCTCAGATCAAATCCCATTTCAGTCCTGGAGTTTATTTTGACTGTCAGTGAGAAGCGTCCTCTGCAGAGAACTGACAGTGACAAATGTGAAATTGAAAGCTTCCCTGTAAACGGGCTCTTGCTGGGCAAGTGGTGCTGAAGACAGCAGCAGCCACCAGAGACCTCTGAACTATCTCAGGCTCGACTCTTCCATTACACTTTCTTTCCTTTGAGTCTCCGGCCCGTATTGGATCTTGATTGGTCTTTGTTTAGTCATCCACCTCCGGCTGAAATTGGATGAAATGAAGGACATAACTCCTGGGAGCCATCTCCAGTGATTTTTCTTTTAAAATGGAGACTTTGACACAGAGGTCAAGAAGTAAATCTATTCGGTTCAATTACAACTATTTTTGGCTTAAATCAACAACCTGTCTTCAGCCTCACATTAACTGGAGATTGATGGTCGTCATGGCCTCATTCCTGCACCCCGTCCTTGACCAGCGGCTAAGTATTTTCTGTTTTTTTTTTTTTTTTTGTTAAAATCCAGAAGTTAACAGCTTGAGGCCAAAGACTCATTCATCAAGCATTTCTCTCAGCCATCCCCTGGTTCTGAAGTCCAATATTAATCCCTCAAGCTGCAAATTCTATGAGCTTTCCAGCTTTGGCCAAACACGCAACAACTGTTTTATTATCAGGAGACGACAGGCAATAATGACTGTGGGCCGAGCTAAGCAACTGCTCCTTCGAGCTTTCAAAGAAAGCACCTAATTAAAGGCTGCTTTAGGACTTTTGTTACTTTTTGACTGGTGATTATAGACGTTCACTGGGGACGGTTTGTCAGTTATTTGTGGGTGGCACACACCAAACATATCTAAAGAGCGTCACTTGCGCTGCTCCAAAGCCGCCTATTTTTCCGAACATGGCTCTAGATAGTTTTTTGTTGTTTTGCAGAACAAATTTCCTCACTTTCTGCAGAACCTCCCCCGACACTAATAAGGACTCCTCATCAGCGGAATATCAGAGACAAACCAGGCTGGTTAAAAATTCAGGCTCCTTGGTATTTTGTCTGTGATTTCGTGTAATTAAGTACTCGGGAGTGGGGCGTCCTTGGCTCTGAGGACAAGTTCAGAAGAACGAGCCCAGCGCTCTACGAAGCAGATTTGGGAAAGGCAAAGCTTTAGCACTCTGCTCGTCTGAAGCATCTTCTAAACAACCGCTCGACTACTGTACTAAAACCATACGTCTCCAAAGAAAAAGTGGCCTGCTGCCATATTTGGGCCAACTCTAATTGTCGTACTAATCTCTTCAGCGTTAAATGACCCAGAGCAACCAGGTCCCACGGGGCAGGCTTTACCTCCCAACTGATTGGAGACTTTGCTTTTTATTTTCATTGGCATATTAAAACCACATAGGCTGCTGGTGGAAAGCCCGCAGAACTATTGGAAATGTAATTAAGGGCTAGGAGCAGCTTTTAAACGGTTGACTAGTGCAGAAACAAACTGTGCCCTTCAGCCAGCGAAAAACTTTAATACACGGGAAATGAGTGGCTCAATCAATAAGCAGGGCCTCATTTGTTTTGTAGGAGAAAATTCAGTGGAAAACAGAAACGGGACGCGTCGTCTGAATACTGTTTCTACTTTTCAAGCGGAGCACCACAGTTTAAGGCTACATTTACTTGAAAAACAGACCAACAGGCACTCTCTTGAGAATACAATCATTTACCAATTGGATTTGTCATTATAACAAAAATAAACAAATGCTGCAGACTGTGCTGGCTGCAAGTGAACCTCAAGTGTCTTATGATGAACCAGACATCCTAAACATTCCTCAGGTGTTGCGGTGAAATAACGGCGGAAAAAAAAACAAAAAAAAAAAAAAAACACTCCAATCAAGCACGAGTGTCTGTTGAATCCCAAACGCCACAATCATTTCACATCGACAGCGAACAATCCATCGTCCCCGGCCTGACAATTACATTCATCATTAACAATCTCTAATCCGATCCGTTTTAAGGTGACATCCTTCAAAAACCATCTTTCCAAACAAGCCATGAAATGAGTGATGGGGCGATTATTAGAAACAGACTCAGCAAGCCCACACTGTGGTCTTTTGTCCCCTGCATCAGTGGGTTTATGATCATTAGAAACATTTTCTCCACATGTTATCGCTCTCCGCACGCCTAGCTTTGTTTCCTGCGCACATGCGGGATGACGCAACACCTTCCAAACTAGTAGGAGGCCATTCCAGTCAGCGTAGCAGAATAAAAAAAGAAGTAACTATCAAACACCGTCTCACTGTGTTAGCGCTGATAAATATGCATGACAGCAGCTTGAAAAACAGCGGTTTTCCTCCAATTAAAGATTTCCATGCACTACTGTTTTGGAAATAGACCTTTTTTTTAAATTTATTATTAACTAACAGTCCAAGTTTGAACAAAACTGAACCATCATAGCACCTATTTCAAAGATGTCGAAGTGCCGGCTGGAGCAAGAAAATACGGTTAACAAGGTGAGGTAATGGTGCTGCGGCATGCCCTTGGCCTGCAAACCTCACGCAGCCTACAGTAACGTTGAATACACACCGATAAGGGTGGTGTGTTATCCCATTAGACCCTATCAGAAAGATGTGAATGCTGCTGCGGTAACAGATACTGAACATCAGTCCAACTAGCTGCGCGGAGCTGATCAAATCAAGTCATCAAAAGATCCTTCGTACATCAAAGGCCCTGAGCAGACCTGGCCATGTGCCTGCCATACCAACAGTGCAGCAACGGAGAGCAGAGCTGCTAAATCTGGCAAAGCACATATACGGCTGCCCACTTCAAAGGCGCAGATCCGCTGTCTGAGGTCATTATTCGGAGGTACAGCCCAGAAACCCAAAGACCAGTGAAGGTGAGCAGAACGAAACCTCGGAGGGCTTACCATCAGGAGGCTGGGCCGGAGTGAAGTGAGGCGGTTTGTCTGAAAGAGATAAGAGAAAAAGAATCTGTTTAGTTTGAGGAAATTTATTTAAACTTCAACCAAACAAAAGCAGTCATTGAATTGGTATTAAAAATAAAAGGACACACACAGAGAGAGAGAGAGCCCTTTGCATTTGTGGGCTTTCTGTATCCCACACATCTGAAGCGAGTGACCAGGCCCTGCAGGGACCGAGCCGAGCTAATCAGACAGGAGCGTGTTCCAGCAATATCAGTATCATCATCGTGTTGTCAGCCGTGGCTTCGAAACTCTAATCGTTCCACACCGTGACTTCTGATGTTACAAGAGCACAAGGGAAATGGAGAACAGAGCGGCTTGATTTTAAGTTAAAAAGTGTAAGGTAAGAGCAAAACTTCAACGATAGTGACGGCATGCAGTGCATCGGGGAATACACGCTCGGTCCCCGCCTCCACCCACCTGCAGACATGTGGAATAAATCAGAATTTTTTCCTCCCTAATGCATCACATTACATCATGATACTCTGCTGGTCCACAGTCAGCAGACAATGACATAAAGCTGTTCAAGGCGTGGGAACTAAAAAAACAAGACCTGTGGTGTCAAATGCCCAAATAACGCTCGTAATCTGAGAGTTCTGCAGCTTCAACACCTTGGCCACATTTTGTATAAAAATAGAGTGGGTTGTTTTATTTTTACCTAGCAGGGAATGGAAATAAAATTACTGCTGACAGCCAAACTGAGTAAAAACATAAAAAGGGCAACAAATGTTTTCACAGCAATACATCAAAAGTGATATTTTTTAATTATAAGCCCAACATAGGCAACATTACAGAAGAGAACAAGCTTTTTCCCAGAGCCTTGGGCATATTCTCAAACAATCTGAATAACAAAAATATGTAATTTCTGATAATGAGCAGCCAATGTTCCCATTTGGGAGGCTGCAACCAGAAAATAAGTTCTTCAATAAATAATGGCACATTGAAATTGCAGTTTGTTAATAGTCTGTGGATGGTATAACTGATTAGACAGATAATGATTTTAGAAGTGCACAGAATGAAAGTGAAACTAGAGAAATTGCATTTCCTGTGAAAATGCAGTGTGAATGCTTATTGTCGAAAAAAATTGCTGCAAAACTGTTGAAATTAGCTTAAAAGCATGCTGAAATGTAGCTGAAGTACTAGAACAAGCCTAAGTTAGCAGCAGAAAGTACACATATTTGCTGAATTAGGTTTAAATAGTAAAAAATTTGTACAAAAATTTGAAATGAACAGAAAATAGCTGAAAAGTAGCTGAAAAGGCAGAAGGAAGCTTAAACTACCAGAAGGAAGTGGAAGGAGCTGAAAGGCGCTCCAAAAATGTGGAATTAGCTGAAAAAGCTACAAATTAGTGTCAAACAGTGAAATAGTAGCTGAAATGGTGGAAAAGGCTGAAACTAGCCAAAAAAAACAACAAAAAAAAGCTGAAAGGAGCATATTAAGCTGAAATGATCAGAAAGACGTTAATTGGGCTGAAAGCAGCTGAAATTGCCACAATCAAATTTATCTGAAAATTGCTGAAATTAGCTAAAAATGAGATGTAGCTGAAAAGGTAGAACAAGCTTAAATACTGGTAAGTAGAAGAAACCCAAAGGAACACATTTTCCCTGTTAGACTCAAAGAAGCAGAAATGAGTACAAAAAGTGGAAATTGTCTTTAAAAAAAAAAAGGCTGAAATTTGCACACAAAAAAAAAAAAAAAAAAAAAAACCCAGCTGAAAGTAGATAAAAATAAATAAATAAATAAATAAATTTTTAAAAAGCAGAAAGAAGCTGAAAATACCATAAGGAAGTGGAGAGCACATTTTTTTTTGCCGAATTAGGCTGAAAAACTTGAAATGGGTGCAAAAAATGTAGAATTAGCTGAACTGGCTAAAATTAGCCGATAGTAGCTAAAATAGCAGCAAAAGCTGAAATTTGCCTAAATAAGCTGAAAGGAGCAAAACAAGCTGACATTAACAGAAAGAAGTTCGAACAAGCACAAAAATCATGTACCGGTAGTTAGCGGAAAGAATCTGAAACAAGCATAAAATTGCAGAAATAGCAGCTGAAAGTAGCTGAAAAGATTAAATTTGCACAAGGAAGCTGAAAGAAGCTGAAAACAAAATGTGAAAGGGCAGTAAAAGGTTGTAAAAAGATCAAAAGGTTTGAAAGATGTAAAATGAGCTCAATTCATTTTCTATGTGACAAAAAATGACAGAAAAGGCTAAATATTTCAAAAAGCTACAGTTGCACGGATACCAAAAATCATAGCAGGATTGTCCTGAAAGAGCTGAACGTTTTGATAAGTGATTAGTTGCAATAACAAAAAAAAATTGTGGCACGAGACAGATGTCGAAAAATGTACGGAGGAAAAATGGAACTCAATAGTGCAAATGCTTCATACGTGTTCACACAATAATCACATCTGTAGACACTTTGAACGTGGTGAATTATGGCGGCATCACGAGTTTTATTGTGCAAGAAAATATATGAGCACTGATGTCATCTGCAGTGTATTTTTCCAAATGGATACTTTTAATAAGCACGATACATTCATCTAACCCTATTACGATACAGTACACTGGTCATAGCATACCGGGTTACTTGAGTACCAAGCATGACACAAGTGAACCACCATCTGCTCTCTAGCAGTCCACCCGGCTGTGTGACTCACTAAGCAAAGCCCGGGTGAGTTGTCAAAGCTGCCTGCACTGAACAAACACACACATTGAGAAAAAGCTGAGCTACCACCCAGACATCTCCCCACTGCCTCTACACTGTGAGGGATAATGAGGAAGATACAAGACATCACATCAGCTACTCCGCCATAACACGTTTTCACAGGGCCGCCATCCCATCAACCTCTGCGCCGGAGCCTTCCCCAGGACTTCTGCGATAGCCGTCGGCACCCCGAGACACAGCTGAGTTTTAAATCTAGGCTAGCTTAAAATTGCTTGTCAACAGCCGGGGTTTCAGGGGAGAAAGTAGTCTGTGTGGAAGAGAAAAAATAAATGAGGAGAAGGGAGAGGAGAGGCAAGGTTGGTGCTAGAGGTGAATAATGAATTGTCTGCTGAAGCTGCTTCGCATTCAGTCATGACGGGAACTGATTTTAATCTGTGGGGAGATTCAAGAATACACATAAAACTATGGGGGGGGGAAATGGCATCAGGTGGATGGAGAGGGAGACCATAAAAGGAGCATTGGCAGGTTCCCCACTTCCTTTTCTCACTTTTGTAAGCATGTCTAAATATGCACAAACAAACAGAGCCACAGTGTCGTGCAAGGTGAATCAGAAGGAGCCTGAAGAGTAGGTGGAGTACAAAGTGAGCCAAGACGCTAGGCGAAGGCGAAGCTAAACGATTTCTTCACATTTCCATAACGAAAGGACGAGATAAGTTCTTTCCATAAACATATCAGCCACTTCCATCTCCCTTTACACCTGGCAAAGCCTGCATAAGTTCCCGGTTCTGTGTGAATGTCACAACACGGCCATCATTCACCCTATATCTTTGGCAAATCAATAAATGTCTGGCTGTGACATTTACCCACGTGCAGAAAGGGGTGTGTGCGTGCATTTATCTTTGCATGTGTGGCACCTTCCGCTTTGCTGTGGCTGATGTATCGCTGCGTAGAATGATGAAGTGAGCGTGCGTCCGTGGAGCAGGCTTCATTGGCAGGCAAACAGAATTTAGGGGGGGGCGCAAACTGTGTGCATACGTATGGACATGCCTCATACCATATGTTGACAACAAAATTTGTAATTTGGAGGTCTTCTAACACCCCTCCCACTAACACACACGCATGCATCTCCACCAGCACAGTCGGTATCCAGCTGTCCTTGTGGCCACACGGCAAAGGGCTCCTGGCAGAATTCGGCTCATCAATTTCTCCAACGCATTTGTTTTTCACGTCACCAGAGCAGAGAGACAGCTTTAACCACGTCTGTATTAACTCTAATAAAACCTGTCTGTCTCCGATTGATTTGGTAACAAAGCAAAGTTAACAAATGGCTTATTTTCTCTCCTGCAACCAGAAGTTAGAAGGGCTAAAAAAAAATAAAATAAGACAGGAAAACGTGATCTTAGGCGCCTTTGACAAAGGCAAAACGTTGTATTCCATCAGAACACTCAAGTCTTGTGAAACATCAAAACTATCAGAGGAGAAAACGAGCAAAGATCGGTTCCCACGAAATGGCAGCAAAGACCTCAACCTTCATTAGAATGACTCTAATGGGGCAAATTCAGTTACCTTTTATAATCTGGAAGTGATTATGAGGCAGAGATTGCACAAGCAATGGGCCACAGAGTTAAGAAGATTTAACCTTTTACACAGTTTGAACTGGAAGGCATTGCCAAACAGACTCTCTTACAGTGAGGAATTTGAAATGTACCAAATGATTTGGAATTGTGTTACTGATGTTTAAAAAGATTGCTCTGGTGTGTTTGTGAAAACACCTGTTGGCTTTTGCAGCTATTAGAATAGACAAATGCTAACTTTAAAGCATTGCTTGCAGTGTATAATGACAGTAGGGGAATTACATAATCACAGAGACAGTGCCGGTTAATACACTAAAAAGTTTTTTGTTTTTTTTTATTTTTTAACAGAAACTTTGACTTTTAAGTCTTGTACATAAGTTTATTGGAAGAAAGAATAAACTCCTTAAATTAACTCTACTGAGAGCTCTAACACATTAGCCACTATCAAAACTTCCACTAGTAACTAATGAGCTACTGCACTTTAATTTATGCTGGGGGTGTATTTTTTTATTTTATTTTGTATTACAGAGAGATGGCAGGAGGGTTTGGGCTTTTCCAAACTGAAAGATAACTTTTTGAACCACTTAAGGCTTTTAATCGCCATGAAATACATCGTGCAGTTCAAAGTAAATGCCAAGGCTTTAGAGAGCAGATACGCCGTCTTAGAACTCTGCTTACCCAGAGTCATGGAAGGGGGGTTTAAATGTCCTCATGTCCCCACTTCAAGGACAGATAAAGCGGCAATGAGATGTTTGGTATGCCGTGTTAATGCAGACTCATGTGCGCCAAGATGTTTCTTCCAAACAAACTCTGTGGAAAAGTCGGCACAAATCTATTTAGCTTTATGGCAAGGTGTCTTTTACCAGACAGAGAGCCGTTAAAGTGATCTGAAAGTGCACGTGCAAGGAGTTACAGTTGAGGGAAACGTACAGTTGTTGAGGAACAGCAGCACGGCGAAGCCCAGCGTAGACGTGGCCAGTAGGATCAGACAGATGTTGCAGGGGATCATGAAGTAGCGTACCACGAGTGACACTTTGTGCTGGTACCTGCGGTCCCGCTCCGGAACTGGTGGCGAGGGGTAGTGGCACCCGCTCATGCTCCACTCCAGGGACCCCCGCCCCTCCAGGGTGGAGGAGACGACGGGACGAGGAGTGCGCCGAGGGGTGCCCAGGGACCCGTTGGAAAAAATGATGGCGGCGGGGTGAGGGCTAACGGTGTGGATAATGAAAACAAAACGCAGAAACGATGAGTAATGGATGGGTGTTTCAGTTGTGGCTCCAGCCGGGCACCGTGACGGGGTCCCGGTGACTGGTTCTCTCTGAGAATCGCAGCAGAAAGCTTTCAACGCTTCGCAAGTGGCACATTTTTACAGATAATAACATCCATTTGGGGAAAGGGCAGACGGGGGGGACCTGGATGTGAGACTCCTACAGCCCCCCACCTGTCCAGACGACCTCCATTCCTCCGTGCTCGCTGGGAAAAAAAAAAACTAATGAGAATTTAGTGTGCACGTATGTGTGCGTTATGAGTTCATGTATGCTTACAGCACAGATGTGTGTGGATTTAAGTGGGTGGTGATAATGTGTTTGACAAACTGTGTTACAGTGCTTTTGGCATGTATGCACGTTGGATATATAAAAGCTAGAAATGTGTGTGTTAGGACGTGGGTGTTTTGGAAATCCACATGGAAAAATGTCCACAGCAGGTTGACAATAAATCCGCTCAAAGAATCTGCTCTTTTCCTTTTAATGACCCCGATGGGCAATTAGTCGAAAATAAAAGAGGTCAAGGGACGTCGACTCCAACCAGCGCCCCTTTCTGTACTTGTCAAAAGCCTTTCAGACCAAGAAACGGTCTTGTGCTCACTAAAAAGCATGTGTCAAACGTATTTCTCAATAAGATGATGGCTTTGCAAGTTCCGAATGGCTGTGGCTCCCCTTGGTAAAAACTTAATGCTCTGCTTCGAAGTGACCACAGCTCTTTGTATCCAAAGGAATGTTTTCTTCAGTTTATGGTCTAGTCCATGACACAAAGCCGCTCGGAACCTGACATTGCAACCGTAGTCGCCTTTTACTGATAGGGTTGGAAAGTGAATCCCTCCACGAATACTTCAAGGAGCAAGGAGTTGGTTTGTTTCTTGTTCCGCCTGTGTTTGTCACCCCTCTACGCTCCAAAGCCCTTTCATTTCAAGCAGGTCTCATGGAGGGGGGACGCAGCTGCACCCTTCGGCTCTGACCTCAATGATTTGCCGGGGCCAAAAGCAGGTCAAAGGAAGTGGAGGAGAGGGGGAAAAGTTAGAGAGGCAAAAAATCGCGAGCCACACTCGACCTGTCAATCCACAGCTGCCTTCTCCCGTACGCAACCACGGATGAGACAGAAAAAGAGTTAAAAACCCAAAGAAAGAAAAGAGCAAGAAACAAAAGCTGATCAAAAATTAACAAAGATGCATGAGGCAAAGATTTGCTGGGGTTTTGTCAGCAGCAGGGAAAATAAAATACACTCCAACCGAATAATGAAGAAAAATGTTCCAAGGGTTGACTAAAAAAATAAAAATTTAACAATTTAGTTTCAGGTTGTCGTGAAAAAATCTCGTCCTGTTTGCTTTCCAGCTCAACCCTCCAGCATGTAATCCCTTATGGAGTTGGATGTCTTCGTCCAGAGGTGCTGCCCCCCGGTGTCCCGGTCACAAAGATCGAAGTTCCTGCTTCTTCTACGTGTGAAATTTCCTTTCACCGGTTCTGAAAGCAACAAATTAGGCAGTAGGTCTTTGTAGCGCTCCAAATCCCCAGGCAGCAGGTAGTGGTCCCAGAGTCAGCGCACCCAGCCAGCTGAAGCAGGGAGTCAATGAGAGAAGTCAGTGGACAGACCGAGACAGACGGCAAGTAAATGGGAGTGAGGACGAGGGTTTGCAAAAGGAAAAAAGCAGATCCTGACACTCCGGTGTCCCTCCCCTTGTTTTTCTGTGTTGTTCTTTCTTCTATTGGGGAAAATTGCAGCGGCGTGTCTCTGGTTCCCAGTCTCCTCCAGAGCGCTTCGTCTCTCAGCCTCAGCCAGCCAAACAGATGAGCGCATATCGAGAGAGCAGGAGAGACAGTACGCCGGAGAGGGAGAGACGGGGGTGGATGAGGGGCCGTCTTTAACAAAGGCGTACGGGAGGAGGGGTTGGAGTTGAGTGAGGGAATAAGAAAATAAATAAATAAATAAATGAAAACAAGTGGGAATAAAGGCTTTCAGGAGTAGTGCTCCAGTCTTGTCCAAGTGAGGAGGCGGGGGGGGAGCAACAATCCAACAGCACAACAAAAGAGGACCACAGACTTGGAAGATGTCAAACACCTCCTCCATTTGTTTGCAGCCTAATCAAAAGAAAGTCTCTTCTCCAAGAGCTGGAGACTTTCCACAAAGATTTAATGAGGCAAACTGTGAAAGAAAAAAAAAATGGGCTCACCAATGAGAGGGGGGCAAATACATTAAAGTCAATCATGCATTGAGACTCCAAATAGCCCTAACCCACTTGTTTGGGACCCGTATGCGCAAAAAGCCTGAGAAACTCCACTAATTAACCTTTGGAGCTTTTATTTTGGCTTCATCACACAAGAAATAAGAATCTTTTCTTCCCACATGTGCCATCAATAACATGGCAAATAATAAAGACCTGACAGACCTGTCACATGATGTCATACTAAAATATTAGCATTTATTACACAGAAGTTCATTTCAAACAGCATTCCGGTTTTGTGTTTTTTTATAATGTGATGATGTGGTCGCAGGACATAGGAGGTTTTACGATGTTTTAGCAAGACCCTGCATTTAATGTCTACTTTGAAGAAACTCTGTGGCAGCAGGCAGCAGATGCAAGGCGGTATCCATCATCAATTATTTATGTTTTTTACTCTCTGTATCTGTGTCTCTATATTTTCCATTCACTCCTCCCCCAACTGGGCTGCTCATCCACATAAACAGTAACTCTGATGCAAACAGTGGCTGCATCCCATCCGTGGAGGAGCTGCACGAACGCCGATACCATTGTCTTTTCATGGCAAACGTACGGCTGTTCCTGTCTTAAGCCTCTATCTGTTTGCAGCCTGCAACCTTATTTAACTTGGAGACATTTAAATGCAATATGTAAAAAGACTCCAAGAGGAAGGTGATGTTGATTCCACTCAAAGTCATTTATCTCTTTGAACTGCGTGTTCATTCCCAGGCCCAAGCTGAGCCCAGTGGGGGACGCTAACACGAGGGGGCTTTCAGAGTGCCTGCTGGGGGTCGAAAGTTCACCCCAGAAGTACCGCCGCCTTCTCACCTCTTTTTCTGCTTGATACCCCAGACAGTTCACAGCAACTCTCATATTGCACGACAAGACCTGATTGATGGACTCGCTGACAAGAAAACAAGAAAAAAGCTGCTTTCTCATTTTGCAGCATCTCTTTCATCTGTCTTATCTGTAGCTGTGTCTTTATCACCATGTGCCCTCAGTACAGATTCAAGGTGCAGAAGATGCATTAAGCAAAAACAGAGAAGGCTGAACAAATAACCCTAAACTATGAACAGGATGCCATTTTCCCCAGCAGAGGGTGCTAAAGAGTCATCCTTGCTCCTTCTCCTGCTGCTCCGACCCAAATAAAATCTTCCACTGACATCAAAGCTCATATGCTTTGATCCATTTTTAATGCCACAAGTACAGCAGAAGGTTAACATCTCTCTCCACACGCTTTGAAATAGCAATTTCCATTAAGGAGCCAAAGGAGCTGCTTTCTTGTTTTAATGATCTGGCAGGAGTGATCCGAGTGTGCACAGGCTCACGTTTGTGTCAGTGCGTCGCTCTTTGTGCACAGATAGAGAAATTTGTCATGTTCAATAACTGATTGGTAGTTATGCTTCAATCGAGGTGAGTGTCTGTAAGCAGCTGGCTGCACACATTCCTGTCTGGCTGGCTGGCCGGCGTTTGTCAAATTGAGCTAAAAGTAAACAGTCGCCTCCTCTGCAGGATGAAAAAATTTCCCACAAAAGATTATCAGATGAAGAGAAATATGAGAGGAAACTGTTATCACTGAGATTTACTTACTAGAATCAAAACAAGATGGATTAAATTCTTTCCTTTTGCATCACCGCCTTCTATTTTACACACACCTGACATTTTAGCTGCACAAACTTGAAGGTCAACTCATATATAATGTTCTCCCGGTATCTCTGTAGGAGCTAAGCATGAACAGGTATAAATTCTTCATACCTGACATGTTCTGGAGAGTTTTAACAGCTGATTCAAAGCTATCCTCTCTCAGTAACCATCGTCTGCAGAACGTTTCCTGCAGACTCTAATAATGGAAGTGAAAAGCAAATTTGCAACTGTTTTTATTATTATTATTTTTCTTTTTTAGGTTTGACACTGATTCAGAGGAAGTAAATTGCAAAAAATAAAAAGAGTAAAAGTGAGTAAACACTCAGTGGATGGATTTGTATCAAAAACAGAATATTGTGGTCCAGAACTGATAAAATGAAGAGTTTCTCTAAACATGTTTTCATGACATTATAAGTTTTTGTCTGTCAGGGTAGAATACCATTTTCCAAAGCTAACAAACAGCCAGAACTATCCACCCTATTTTGGATCATGAAATAAATAGTTTCTAAGATGAGTATTTTATCAAATAGTATGTAGGAGAAAAACAGCATACAATGTTTTTATTGCTAAATGCATTAACAAAAGCTTCGTACATTAGGGTGTGTGACAAAAAACAACAACATTTCTGCCGATGAATACACCAACACCCCATTAGAGTGGGATTCAGCACATTTTTCAAAGCAGGAGCTATCAAAAGCGAAGCGGTTGCTTTTACTAATGGCGCTGGAGATCATTCTTTCCTGCTGTCCGTTGAGAATGAGTGTTTTAATGATGTTGATGAAAAGAACAAAGTCTGGTAAAATTTAGAACAGATTTGGTAATGGCGTGCACTAAAGCCTGTCCACTGGCCCACTTGACTGTTCATGACTGCTCCATTTCCAAAATAGTTAAACCGACTGCCATTTTGCTCAGGCCTGTCGCGATAAACAATAAATCAATTAATCGCATGATAAATGAAAATTATCAACCTCGTTTTCATTTATCGGCTTTATCGTTTCTTTGTGTCTCTCTCTTTCTACTGAAGACACTGGATGACAAAAGGGTCAACTCATCACTGACCCCCACCCCAATCTGTTTTAACCATCCAAAATCACATTTCAGGATTGTTAAAAGCAGCTAGGCTGAGAAGCTAAGTTATGAGCTAAGCGAACAGGTGGACCTCGGGGAAAAAAAACTCCCATCTTGTCGAAGCTCCAAAATTCACAGTTGAAACCTGTGCCTTTGTGTAAAAATGTGTTTTTCTTTGAGAAAATAAGCTGGGAACTTGTTTACTGAATTTTTTTTATTAAAAGTTCTGTGCAAAAAGTGCTATGCTAAACAGCTCAAACCACACCGAGCATACACCATTTTAAGAACCAAATAAAGGAAGGAGAGATGGCATGTCATGTGAAGAGGCCTCCCGCCTGTTTTTCTTAAAGAGACACACTCTTTGCTCCCTCACTATCAATCCTTTGGTTCAAACAGTCTTATACTGCCATACAGTGGTCAAAAAAGGTACTATACACAAAAATAACCAACATTTATTCTTAAATTTGACAATAATTACTAAGTATTATCATATTTCAAACAATATTATCGTTTATCGCAATAATTTCTGAGACAATTAATTGCCCAGCAAAACCTGTTATCATGACAGTCCAAATGTTGCTATTTATTTTGTGCACATGTATGTGTTGTTGATAAAAAATTATTTTTTTAGCCGTACATATGCTATAGATAGTCTTTTCCTAGTGTGTTTTTATGGTTCTGTGGCCCAAACTAATATCAATAGGGTGACATTTAATACAAGTACATGCAATTCCTTTCATGAACTAAGTATTGAGGCCACAGATTGAGTTTGGGGACATTAGGTTGACATCAAAGGGCCGTGTTAGATTCTTCAGGTGCATCGAGGTATGCACATGAGGTCCAGAGTCCTCACCCAGTGGGGCATGACGGTGAGATACTAACAGGTGGACCAATGGACTTTTAATGGCATTAACTCCAATCATCATAAGTCATACTTCACTGCTCTGGCCAACAGATTCCCAGACTTCCCAGTGTAAGCTCACAAGCTGGGCAGCAAAGTGGAGGTCAGCTGGGTGTGACTAACAGCATCAACCTAATAGGGATTCCAGGAAATAATCCAAAAAATGGCTTTCAAGGACAAAAACAAGATGTTTCACTGATAGGGACGTGTTGCTACAGTGTTTTAAAAATGTCACAAAACAAAACAAAAAATTTAACATGTATACTTTAGTGGTAACCTGGGATTCACTGAATGTGATTGATTGTCTGCTACCTTTCATGCTAGTTTTGAATTAAAACCATTACATCAAGAAAAGGGATGGAATTAAATCTGTTTTTAGTGAAACCTTGCAAATGAAATTAGGTGATTGCATGTGATATGATGAGCTCCTGCAAGATTTCTTAGCGCTCAAATAATATATTGAGGAAGACTCTCAGCTACTACCGGTACATCAATTGTAGCTCAATGTTTGTAAACTGATTAAATTTAGCAATTTTTGTGTTGGATAAGTTGGATTAGCTGTGGTGGCCATCTTAAACTAGAGTCCAAAAGTGCATATTGATGTGCACAATGTGAATACTTTGAGTGTCATTAAAATCCACTCAGTGGTTCATGAGATATTTTGCTAACAGACTGACAGTTGACCAATGGATATGGCAAAGTTTTAAAAACAAATTTCCCTCAGGCAGTTAGAGCTCGCAATATAAGCTGTGGGTGACTCTGAGCTACTTCCACATCAAATCTTCGTCTAATATCTGTAAAATGAGCTGAGTCACAGCTATTTTTGTGTTTGTTAAATTTGCTTAGCTGTGGCAGCATATACATTTTGCTAATTCGACAGAGAAACAAACACACACGCACACACACAAACACACACACAAGCAAAAGCATAATTGACTTTTCGATTTTGGTGGTGAGCAATAATGAATATTCACTTCTGAGCTAAGAATGATCAGAACCAATTTCAAATTATTTCGTGGTTCTGAATAGATCCTGAAATATGAGTTTTAATATTGATGATTTCCCATTGAAAACGTCTTTACTTGAACATGTTGTTTTAAGTAGATCCCACTCGATATGGAAATTTTGGCTATCACCTATGCCGATACTGGGTGAGGAAGGCGACTGGTATTTTTTTTTTTACTTTGTTCATCCACAAGAATCTAACAGTGAATAAAGCAGGGCTTGTTTATTTAGCGCAGCTGTTAGCAACCATGAAGCTAAGCAAATCAGATCCACACTATACCTAGTCCCACATAGGTTTACAATTGGTGCACTGGTCATAAAAACAGTCTTCCTAATGTGCGTTCACATTTTCAGTGCTCCACTATTCACCATCGAGCTATCAAATGTGTTACAAAAATGTAAATTAAACAAAGAAACTCCCATCCCTGTTCATTGTTTAAGCAGTCAGTCATGTTTGGTGAAGGCCTAATTAGTATTGACTGCAGCAGCATTTTTTTTTTCTTTGCAGAGAAATTAAGATTTCAGACAAACGATGCATTTCATCGAGGATGACAAAGATAACGTTAATAACACTGATATATACATATTTAACACTACATTAAATTTATTGTTCTGGATACAGTTTAGAAGCAAAACATTAGCTTGCTAACTTGCTAAGAACATAGCTAAGGACAAGCGGGTTGGAGGATTGAAGATAAATTATTATTGTTGATTTGTTTTACAGATCAGTTAAAATAAACTTACCACGTTCTGTTCAGCAAAATATGCTACACAATATTGCTCCCTGCTTCATCTGTGCTGAAAGTGAAAGTGAAACTTAAGTGAACCACAATGACCTGAAAGTAGTCTTCATGCGCTCTCTGCTGGATACATTGTATAATTATGACTGGTTCAAAACATTTTAGGGGTGAAAATTAGAAGCGCTAATACTCGCACATAATGGGACAATTATCACAGACACTGACAGCTCCCCAAACGTCTATATCAATGTAAATATTCGGCCTTAACAATATGGCCTAGCAGTCGGGCTATAGTTTTAAGTGTTAGTTTTTGTTGGAGCTGTTACAGTGTAAGAATATATTAACACTGTCAGGTATTCTGCTTGAGCTTTTGCATGAACTTGGGCCATCTGTATCAAACCAGAGACTTTGATATCGATGTGGAAATTAGTTTAGTCTGTTCAGACTGGCACAGAAGACAGATCAGAATATGACTATATACAATTGCTTTGTTGCTACTTCGTTGGATAAAAATATTTGTGGTACAGAAAACAGTGCTTAAATTGTTTTAAGTAATGCCATCACCAAAACAATAAAAATATAAAAATTCAAACGAATAAGTATCAGCAAATTTTCAGGTCTCAAGATTGATATGTGGGTAAAAAAAAATCAGACATCATTCGGGTATGAAAATGAGATCTTAACCACAAAAAGTGGTTTGCTGAATCTGTATTTCATTACTTATTTCTCTAAATGAGGTTTGTCGAGTAACAAAAGTGTGAATTTAAACAGATTTGCACTGTGGGTTGTTCTCACAGAGAATCATTTTTAGACTTGTAAAACTATTCTGGAAGCATTTGGACTCTGGGTAGAGCGTTGCATATTCTACTCTTTCTTTTGGCTTACTTCTTTTATTTATAATGAGTTCCTACAAGAATAAGAAGGTTGTTTTCTGGCATAGCTATCAAGGGGAATAAAACATTGATGTGCTCTGAATCAAAAGGTTTTAAGCCTCATTTAAATAAAACAATGATAATGTTACTCAAATAGTGCTGTTTTGATCCAGAATATTACACACCAAAACTGCTGGGTTAAAAATAACCAAAGTTGTGACCCAGCACTGGGTCAATTTTGGACTGAGTCAACCCTGGGCAGGTTTATTGGTTTGATCTAATGTAGGGTTATGTTTTTGACCAAAAAAATAGATTAAAATGATTTATTTATTTAGTTAGAGCTACTAATAGGTTGAAGTAGAAAGAACCAAAAATCTGGGTTGTTAGATAATTACACCTTGGTTGCAAGCTAGTTGGCGCCAACTACTATTAGCATCAGCTAGCTAGCACCAATTTTATTTTGAGATGAAATTTTAAGATGAAACTTTAGGATGTCTAAATTAAACATCTTGGGCAAATGCATCAAAAAAAATCTTTGGATTAAGATAAACTGAAACTGTGGAGCAGCTGGTAGAGCTGTTGACTCTCAGCGAGTACGGTAAGTCGCCCTGGTTCTAATCCCAGCCAGGGGCATTTCTGGATGGAGTTTGCATGTTCTCTCTGTGCATGCGTGGGTTTTCTCCACGTACAGTACTTCGGTTTCCTCCCACTGACCAAAAACATGCATGTTAGGCTGATTGGTAACTCTAAATTGACCCTAGGTGCGAGTGAGAGAGTGAATTGTTGTTTGTCTCATTTGTCTATATGTGTCCCTGTGATGGACTGGAGACCTGTCCAGGGTGTCCCCTGCCTCTCGTACAGTGATAGCTAGACATGGGCATCAGTGATCCCTGTGACTTGAAAAAGGAATTAGCGGGTAAAGATAATGGATGGATGGGTTCCAGAACTAGACTGTACCAAAAGCGTATTTAAAATCATATATTGTCTAAAGAGCCAGTTTAGAGAAAGTTTGTCTTCTATTGCAAAAAATATTTGGGGAGATTTTCACCAAACCTGCTGACTATACTACAACATAAAGCCTGAAAGAAAAAAAAAAGTATTTCAGATTATTGTCCCATTATTAATCGAAGGGCCATAGAGAATTGGAAAATAAACTTCAGTCAATTTAAATATAAATTTGGCCTTCTGGAAAAAAAATTTTGCCCACCCCTGGTCTAGTGAAAACTAAAATTATTAACAAAACCAAAAAGGTTAAAGATTTTCATACAAGTTTATACCATTTTATTAGGGATGCATGATATTATTGGCATAGTATCGGTATCGACCGATATGCGATAAAGTTAAAAATTGGACATCTGCCATTATATATATATACAGGTAACCCCCGTTTTACGGCCGAGATCCGTTCCAACGGCCGAGCCGTAAACTGATACGGCCGTAAAGCGA
>JARVGV010000111.1:29764407-29777205 GCA_031762435.1 Hypsolebias longignatus | reverse complement strand
TAATGGGTTGAATGCAGATAACTAATTTCGCCGTTGTATGAGAGCATACAATGATGACAACACATAGCACATTATTATTATTATTATTATTATTATTATTATTATTATTATTATTATTAAAATCGATATCGGCCAAAATTGGAAGCAGCAGGTCAGGCTGAAGAACTGTGTGAGTGTATTTGATTTAGAGTAATTTAAAGTTTCATTGGTCCACTGTGACCTGTTCGGTCATTTCATTGGGCTGATTTTTAAAAATCTTTATTTATACATGTAAGGCTCATTGAGTCACAAGGACCAACCCCACAAGACAGATGTGTATTTGGGTAGCTATCCCAACGCCTGGGTGTGACGAGGCTAAATGTTTTTGCGGCATGACGTTTTTCAAAGTTAGCCAGTCAAAAAAATATAAAAATTTTAAAAAATAAACAAACATAAATTAGCAGTAGCATTGTATAAGCCGTGGGGTTCAAAGCCTGTGGAAAAAGAAGCAGCTTATAGTCCGGAAATTACGGTATTGTTAAAAGAAAAGGGAAAAAAAGCTCCCCGAGATATGTATTTGATTAAAGGGTGTTTTCACCTAAAACTTGAGCAAATTTAACATACAAAGATGAAGGAATCTAGCAGTGCTCTGAAACCCCCCTGGATTATGCAGCTTAACAATTAAAATGACTGACACCAACCCTCTTGAGAACAGACACCCAAAGAACCAAAAAGCTGCATTCCTTAACAACCCCCGCCCACTTACACTTCCAAATGTAATTTTCAGACTGACCACCCAATCAGACAGCAGATAATTGCATCCTTTTGAGTTTGAAAGTCACAAGAAAGAAGCTGATAATGGAAAAAGGACCTCACTGGAGCAGACAATCGAAACAAAAGATCAGTCTTTGACCAGGGCTGACCAGCCATTGGAAATAATAAAATGTTTGTTTCCCATAGAATGAAGTGAAATACGCCTCGGTGAAGATAATGGGAGTTTAACTAAAGCAGAAAGGCAGAATTCATCTACCATCATAGGTCAATAACAAAACAATCAGAGGAATAAAATAGGATGAAGGTACAACGAATGGTCAAATACAATCCAGTGTACAAAAGAAGCAATTATTTTGTCAATCTGATTGCTAGTTTTTACAATATGTGAAGAACAGAAAAAAATCGGATACATTAGTGATTAAAAAGATGAAATCTAATATTGGTGTTTCAGCTTCTTTTGGTTAAAGACTAAAAGTTTTGCTTGTTCTTGCGTGTGCTTTCTTGTAGCTGCTTTCTGCATAGCAGCTAATGAGTTCCCTGAGGAAAGCATCACTAAGCAGGTCGGCAACTGTTGTGCGCTCCAGAGAAATTCATAGCACCACCACGCATGACCTCTGACCTCACCCCTGCCCTTGCACTTCCCACAAACTCTTGTAAAAGTCAAAGGCATCATTTGAGGGTTGATGTCACATAGCCATGCAGAGGTGCAACCCAAAACAAACAGAAGCTCGTTCAGGACCTCCTAATGGAAAATATGTTGTTTGTTCTGAATCATTTAACTCATCGACAGTCTGTGCTCATCAGTTCATCAATCGTGTTTCAAGCATCTGTGTTTAGAAGGTAAATGATGAAGGGTTGCCATTTTCCCAGAACTGCAGAATGAAGATCCCGAATGTCTGCAAATATATTTCATGAAGAAAATGCAGACATCTTTAGCTATTGTGCTGATTTTGATGCATTTATATTCAAGGAATAATGACTGTGCACTGATACGATAAGTAAATAAACAAAATGAAAAATTGAAATTAACTTGTTTTACTTTTTTCCTCATGTCTAAAAGTGCACAAAATAACATCCCAAATAGCAGAAGATAACACTTGTTTATCTTTTGCACCGTAATGAAGATTTATCGCAGTGGTGTACCACAGCAAATTACCTGCATGCACTTTAGATCAAATTAAAAAGCGCAGACTCTTTCAGCAGGCAGAGGAATCATGCACAGAGCTGCAAACTGAACATGGTTTACTCTCCTGCAGCAGGTGAACAGGTTGAGGACGTATCCTGAAACGGCTCACTTACGTAAGTCTCTATCAAAACAAACCCCCTGAACAAACATTTTCTTTCCCCTATTTTGCCTGACAGAAATTACCTTTAAACCAGTTTCTGACCGCTTCTTGTAGAGATGGAGGTCCTAAATACACAAACCTAAGAGCAGCTTACAGCAGTGGATTTGTCTCTGCCATTATTTTGTCTCTGTGTGTGGCACTGATCTCCAGGTTCCTCCCTACAGTCTCTCAGTTCGAGGGTTTGATACCCAAGACACTGACACCACCCCACCCCCCACCCCCAGTTACATCACACAGTTTCAACCAGTCATTTTAACAAGCAGCAGATCCCTAATAAACCTGAGTCCTTTGTCTTCTGGAGCACAGAACACAACACTTCAAACCATCCAGTAAAAGTAAGTGCTTACCTGCAGCAAAATATTTATGAGCTTCAGAAGGCAAGGAGAAGAAAAAAAGAAGAAAGAAATAGTAGTTAGTGAATACTGTATATTGTTAAAGCACATAAAATCAAAAGGACTTTTTGTCTTCTGGGACATGCTGTGATGCAGAAGTGAGTGAAAAGACAAGTGTGGACCTGTGATGGGTTAGTGACAATGAAGAAGGTGTACAATGACCAATCTATAATAGGAGTTTACAGTTACTTATGTTTGCATCTATTTTAAACTTTGTTAAGGGAAAAATAATCAACATAAGTAACTTCAGTCTGATTCAGACAATTTTTATTTGATCGTCTAAGGCTCAGCAGCAGCAGAACAAATGTTTAAATGAAACCTAACCGACCCCCCCACAAATCATGAAATCACATAAAAAAAACCCAAAATTGCTTGTTCCCATTACCTCCCATAGACTGAGGAGGTAGAGCAGTTCTGTCAACCTCCTGATGCAGACTGAGACCGAGCAGAGCCGATAAGGACTATGAGAGGCTCGTTCATAAAAGATGGGCTGGCCAGGCTGCAACAGAGGCCATTTAGAAAAGAAGAATCCAGAAAGCACAGTTTTGACTCTCACCACCCACTGGAACACAAACTTTCTGTGTTCAGAACTTTCCATCGTCAGGTAAGGATTAATCCAGCAGGAAAGAAGGAAAGGCAAAAGTAACAAACTTTTTAACAAACCTATTTAACCCTGTGGATATCTTAACAGAGTACTGTATTTGTTATTTCAGACAGGAAATCTAAAAACCCCAGATGAAAACAGACACAAACATATCATCATCCTTCCTATGTGCTGCTGGAATATCTGAGGAACATGGGATTTTTACCAAACACTACAGACAGCAATAAGACAGCAATGTTTCTATACGAGATGGGGAAGATACAGCAGATATTTTGAAAGAGGTACATAAAGAGTTTTATCGTTCAAACAAGACTAGTGGTAAAAATGTCCAGCATTTACAATGCAGTTTGAATTTTTTTGATTCAGTGCATGTTGCACCTTTATGCATTTGATCAAACCTCATTGTGAAATAGGCCAAAAATGAAGTTATTGACCCTCAGGAGGGAAGGGAGAGTGAAATGCCTTAATGACCTTCAGGAGGGAATAGGAAAGTGAAATGCCTTAATCGGGAGGGGAGGGAGAGTGAAATGCCTTAGAGTTTCAAGCCAACCTCCTGTTGGAATCTCAGAGGCAGACTTTTAACACATGCAAAAGGAGCCATCTGTCTAAAACAATCAATCATAATGACCCTCAGGAAGGAAGGGAGAGTGAAATGCCTTAATGACCCTCAGGATTGAAGGGAGAGTGAAATGCCTTAATGACCCTCAGGAGAGAAGGGAGAGTGAAATGCCTTAATGACCCTCAGGAGGGAAGGGAGAGTGAAATGCCTTAATGACCCTCGGGAGGGAAGGGAGTGTGAAATGCCTTAATGACCCTCAGGAGAGAAGGGAAAGTGAAATGCCTTAATGACCCTCAGGAGGGAATGGGAAAGTGAAACGCCTTAATGACCCTCAGGAGGGAATGGGAACGTGAAACGCCTTAATGACAGGAGGGAATGGGAAAGTGAAATGCTTTAATGACCCTCAGGAGGGAAGGGAGAGTGAAATGCCTTAGTGTTTCAAGCCAACCTCCTGTTGGAATCTCAGAAGCAGGCTTTTAACATATGCAAAAGGACCCATCTGTCTAAAACAATCAAACATCATGACCCTCAGGAGAGAAGGGAGGGAGAGTGAAATGCCTTAATGACCCTCGGGAGGAAAGGGAGAGTGAAATGCCTTAATGACCCTTGGGAGGGATGGGGGTGAAATGCATAAGAGTTAACGTTTGCTAACAAACCGAGCACCTCTTTGCACCTCTTTCCGAGGTACAGTGTTATTTCACGTTAAACGATAAAGAATAGAGAAGACATAATAAGTCCAACTAGAAAAGAGATAAACCTTTTACAAATCTGAACAACTAACTAAATAAGCATTTTAAAAACAAAGGAAGGTCTGAAACAGAAGACATATGTTTGTTTTTCTGAGTTTTTTACTTCAGATTTTAACACTTATGCACTCAAACAAAGACAGGTTATAATGTATGTATATAACCATCAAGGTCATATAATCCAAGGTGTATATGATATACTGTATAGGCCAGATGACAAAAAAATGCACAAAGCTCTTATAATATATTGTAAATTTATTTCACAATAATACAATTTATTACAAAAACCGGGTTGAGGAAATGTGCTTTATGCTTCTAACGTTATCCCCTCCACAGTCCTATTTTTCCCAGAACATCAAAACAAACACTAGCTAGACCACCTTCGAAGCATGAGGCAGTTTCATTAACGATTGTTCAATCACCACATAACTGACAGTAAATAAAGAATTTGCAGCCATTTTGCACAATAACCTTTCACCCTGACAAAACAGCTGTTTTGATGGGTTTTGTCCTGGAGCAGTTATTAGCCCAGTGTCAGCTCCAACTCTGTTCCACCCTCTTGCATTTCTTTCCTACTGTTTTCACAACTCTTTTCTTGATCCTCATTATTCCAAACTGGGGTCTTTTGGGGAGCAAAGGGTCTATTATCTAAAGATGAAGCTTAAAACAACTAAACGCTTAGGAGGAGTGACTACTTGTATCAGCTGAAAGACAGAGACAGAGGTGGGGGGAAGTGTGTGTCTGGTCTGGCGTTCCCATATCACTTAGGCTAATGTGATTAAGGGTGTGCAAGAGGGGGCAATTCATTTAGTCCAGAGTGTGTTGGTTCTAAAGGATTTGTGTCAGGGAAAAAGCGGGGGAAGGTAGAGGGATGTGGCTGGTCAAGACTTCCTTAAAGACACACATGGTTGCACAATCAAAAAAAAAAGAAACGGCACTGAAAGCACTTTTAGTCCCTGGTACCAAAATTAGTTTGCATGAATGTCTACCCAAGTACCGGTCGGTACTCCTCAGTTGCTAATTGTAGAAGGTAATACCAAACTACTGCACATCATTACCAAACTGATGCATGAATAAACCAAATGACTGCACTGCTTTTGCAGGTGCAAATTAGGATTTTGTGTATCTGCTTAATTCTTAAAGCTACGCCAAAGGGAGATTTGTGCCTCAAACTGTGCCAACAAAATAGCATATTTCTATACATGCAGTTTTCCAACATTTAAAAGAGGTATTACACTTTCATTTACTATTGTATGCATGTCTGAGGACAAAAACTGAATTGGTGGAGGTCTGTTGGACTACTGTCTTCACAAAAAAAGGTACAATAATTTCACACAATGTATATTCCATCCTCACTTCTAGCAATGAGGATGAAATTATTTGAATTTAAAGATTATTTAAATAATTCTATACAGGTAGTCTCCGGTTCACGGCGTCATCGGTTTACGGCATTTCGCGTTTACGGCCGCCGCCCCCAGTGACATCATCACACCTCACGGACTATTTTATGCAGCATTTTATGTTTTTTTTGGGGGTTTCTTTAGGGTACAGGTAGCCCCCGGTTTACAGCCGAGATCCGTTCTAACGGCCCGGCCGTATACCGATTTAGACTTAAACCGGAACCGCACGCACATGGCGGCCAAAGACGAAACCGAAACTAAAATGGCGATCGGTCACGTCTTTTTAAACACGTTTTTTCAATGTAAAACAACTTCGAACGGCCGTTTTAATGTTTTGTAATGTGTTTCCAAGCAGTTAGCAAACAAAATACCCTCAAAAAACCGAAAAAAATATAAAATGCTGCATAAAAAAGACAACGAACGGCGCAATGACATCACTGGGGGTGGAGCCGTAAGTACGGAGCTCCCTAGGTCGATGGCGCCGTAGGCCAGGGACCGCCTGTAATTTGCTCAAATGATTGAGGTGGCTGAAGATTAACCTATGGTGGGCAAGACCACCACTGACCACCCTCTGGCTCCGCCATTGTGCCTGGTGGTGGATAACATTGCTCCCAGGATGGATCACCAGGATCCGTCACGTTGCCTCAGACAAGCAAACAAACAAACAAACAAACAAACAAACAAACAAAAAACCTCCCTGTGTTCTTCTCCACAGTGTATCTCCTACCCACTTGAACATTTTGCATAAAAAACATTAAGGTTTACTTGTAGCCCCTGTTCAATTCCAGTCCAGAAAAATTTGAAAACTACAAACATTCATTATTCAAATCCCTGGGCGACGGGTGAACATGGGCGTACTGCTCGTTTTACTGAGCTCTTGTCCATGGATGAGCGGTGCAGATAGCTGCTGTAATGGCTGTATGCATGAGGTGTACATAAAGTCTAACCATTCTGTTCAGTGATGAACTCTGGAACAACAAAACTCTTGTTTCTCCAGCAACTCAAAAACAGAACGGCGTGTTGCTTTCTTTAACCTCTTTTAATTCTGAGTCATAAGTTTGACTAAATTACTTCAGTTCCAGGAATTGCATCACTGGGCCAAAAGAAAGGCCCTCATTCAAAGCAACACTTAACTCGCTAGGACGAGAAAATCTTATAGCAGTGATCGGCAAAAGGAGGCCCTCAGGCCATGTATGGCCCTGGAGCTCATTCCATCCGGCCAACAAAATGTTATGAATTAGGCACAGATCAATACAGGGACCAGAACGGCTGTGACTGTTGTTAACTGACAACATTTGGGAGGGAGTGTCTAAAATAACAACAATCACAGACAGAGGTTCTTGGGTTCCTTGAGTGAGCAGCAGAGGCTTATGGCCTGTTGTCTGAATTTTGAACATGATCAACAAAAAACTGTACAACAAATTTTCTCCTACAACAGTCCCAGAGTTGTCACGGCCATGTTTAACCTGTCTCAAACCCTTCGCAAAAAAAAAAAACGAAGTCCAGATGACATGATTCAACCTTTTTTGTTGTTCCTTCGCAATATAGTTTCTGTAAGTCTCTAAAGTTGTTTAGTGCACCTATTTGAGAGCACTCCTAATGACAACAAGCTGAGGGATTTGAATATTGAATGTTTGTTGTTTTTGAGATGGGTGGGTTTTTTTCTGGACTGGAACAGAACTGGGAATGCAAATAAACCTTAATGGTTTACCTGTATAGAAATGGAGGGAGCAGTTTTATACAACACCAGGCACAATGGCGGAGCCAGTGGGGGGCCAATAGTGGCCTTGTCCACCATAGATTAATATTCAACCACCCCAATCATTTGAGGAAACCAAAGCCCGATCCCCATAAGATTCAAGTGTCATTGGTGGGTTAGGGCTTAGGTTTAGGACTAAGGTGCGTGTTAAGGCTGGGTTAGGTTTGGGGTAAGTATCAGAGTTAGGCTATAAAAATGAATGAAAAATAATGGAAGTCTATGCAAAGTCCCTGGATTGTGACGTGTCAACCTAATTTTTGAAATGAACTTTTCTTGTGCCTGGATGAAGCCACACTGTAACATGGAAGTTGGAATGGAAGCCAGCAGGTAAAAATATTTGCATACTTGAAATGAGACGTTTAAAGACAGTGGTATCAGTCAGTGTTACATACTGTTATTTCTGAACTACTGAGCACACCTGAACATAAGCCATGCCTGCTAAGTCTAAAAAGAAAATTAAAACTTTACATAAATAGCCTGCACT
The DNA here is from genome assembly GCA_031762435.1 of Hypsolebias longignatus. Classification (NCBI taxonomy): domain Eukaryota; kingdom Metazoa; phylum Chordata; class Actinopteri; order Cyprinodontiformes; family Rivulidae; genus Hypsolebias; species Hypsolebias longignatus. Next base: position 29,769,162 of record JARVGV010000111.1, on the reverse strand, counting down.
TGTCTATAAGCCTATAAGATGCTATAAGTGTTCATGTTGTAACATGAGACATTTACACAGAAGTCTTCTGTTACGAAGTCCAGTTGTTTTTGTATTGGAAGTGTTTTGAATTTACACAGAAGTTTTTTAACTTTAAATTAAGTAAATACTGGTAACATGAACAAATACAGTAAATGTTTTTTTTTTTTTTTCTGAACAGTGTCTGTAACACAACTGATAAAAAAAAAAAATACAGTAGTCTACCAGGAAGTAATTGATCCCACAAGAGAGATGTGTATTGGGCAGCTATGTGAGTGCCTGGGTTGACAAAGCTAAATGATTTGGTGGCATGAAGCTTGTTAGCCCATCAAAAAAAAAAAAAAAAAAAAAAACCATAAAAAGCCATAGCATTGTATAAGCTGCAGTGTTCAAAGCATGTGGGAAAAAGAAGCGGCTTATAGTCTGGAAATTACAGTAATTTGTTTAACATTTCAAGCAGGAATGCTTTGCAGATGTGCTGACTGTTTAAATCACCTCTCTGTGTTGGTGCTGAATGGAGCTCCAGAACAGAAGAGTTAAGTCAAACCCTGCAGAAAGTCATCTGTTTATGGTAGCAGAAAATGAAATAATAAAAAAGTACAAGGCCATAATTACCGGTATATATATAAAAAAAAGGCATTCCTTAAATTATAATAAGTAAGATCATCTCAGTTTGAGGAAAGTCAGAGTTGAAGCCATTTTGATCAAAACAACATTATGTGTAATTTCATGCAAGATATCACGACATGTTTTAGCTCAGAGCATTTGTCGAGCATGACTCTCAGCCACTCGACTTCAGCTCAGTGTCTGTAAAACTGACTGGGTTGTAGCCACTTGTGTTTACTAAGGTCAGTTAGCTGTTGCAGCCAGTTGATGACTCACATCTGCTGATTACAAGAGATTTTACTAACAGATGGACAGAGGCGACTGCAACAGTTAATAGCAAAATGGATATTGTGCAATCATTTAATATACTGTATAGACTAAGGCTTACTATAAGCTATGTCTTTGCTAAATGTTAGCTCAATAACTGTAATAATGGCTAAATCAAAGCCATTAAGGTCAGCTGTGGCAGCCATCTTGAATGGGTTCGCCTCCTAGCTTTAACAAGCTGTAGATGTGATATTTACTTTGAGTGTCCTTAAAATCTGTTCAGTAGTCCATCAGATATTTTGCTAAAAGACACACAAACAAAACAATATCCCCTGTCCGCCTTAAGCAATGAGTGATATTCAGCCTGTTTGTGTTGACGCCTTAAAGAAAGTGAAAACCCTTGTTCAAGTGGAGACTGGCTGATGAGCAGACGTACAGAGGAAACAAAGTAACCTGCAGCCTTGTTGTGAGAGACGGGCCTTAGGCTGCCTGTTGCAGCAGAGCTCCTCTGACAGACACACTGCGCTTCGTGTGAGAGCTCTGCAGGTTTGTAGGTGCAGCTCTGCAGTGACAGCCAGCGAGGAGGTGAAACACTTGGCTTCAGGCTCCATGCACATTACATTCCTTATAAGGCTTGCCCCTCCACACTGTCCCAGGCTGCTGTGCTCCTGCAGCTAAAGACTAAAGTGGAAAAATCCCACACTTATCCTCCAAACCCAACCAAGCCATGGGCAGGGGTAAAAGAAAGTGACTCATTCTGCTTTGCCTGCACGGTGACTTTGTTTTATAAGACAAAGCATGAAACAAACGGTTCCTTTCAGAGGATGAAACTGAAAACACAACAAAGAGCATCATGGGACAGATCTTACCCTGCCTTGGTACCTCATCCTGTCGTGTTGGGAGAGTTCCCCTCAGTCTGCTCCTCCTCCTCTTCAACTGCACCTTCTCATTCACCTTTGTCCATGGGTGACACAGTCAAGATCTTTCAGCTTCTCCGTCTCTTCCCTCCCTGTGTCCTCAGTAAAGGAGAGGGGCCAGAAACACTTACAGCTCCTCTTGTTTACACCTCCACTACGGGCACTTCCACAACTCGTTCTCCTGCCCTCTGCAAACCAAACTGCGAGAAACAGGGCAGGAACTCCTCTCACACGTCACACTGAAAGGGGAAAAAATAGGCAAGGGAAAATATGTTGCTGGATGGTAAAAAAAAAAAAAAAAAAAAAAAACTGAAACCTGAGAGGTTCTGGAAAAAGTTACTAAGATCCTTCACAGTGCGGAAAGAAAATAAACAGAAATCACACAGTTTATATCCTTCTCTCCCTGTTAGGTTCACTCCCTCCCTGTTTTTTCCTCCCACAAGCCGAGACAGATTCACATGAGGTGTACGTTATGGAAATGCTTCGACGGCCATCCCTGTTGACAAAACAGCTGACAGCACTGTAAGAATATGAGGCTGCAGCTGTGAAGTCAGATTCTGCTCCACATCTGGTTGTGTTTGTTTTGTCATGAACACATGAATCTGAAGCACATTAATGCAGCACATGTGCAGGGCCTGGGGATTGTCAAATTCCTTTCTCATTATGCTTCTTCCCTTTATGGCATTTTGGTAAGGGAGTGCACTTAAGGCTACAAGCCGTTCCAGTTGAAGAAAACAGCGCCCCCTGCTGGTGGCTCTGCTGGGGTCTTCAAACTTCCTGAAGAATGATGCATTTCTAAACTTTGACAGCTGAGTGCTGTGGTTAGTTTAGGTCAATCACCTGATGCCTGAGTTCAATTTAAAAACTTTTTATTTTTTTTTAATGTTTTTTAAGTTTGCAAGTGAGAGAGAAATTCCTGTGAAGTTTATGAAAACTTTCCGTGGGAAGTTAAGTTAGAAACATTTTGAAAACATTCCAATTTGGAAATTTTCTATGGAAATGATAGGAATTTATAAGAACTAATTAAATACATTCAAACAAACTGTAGCAACTCCAGATGAAGTAAAACATTTAAAGACTCCCTGAAAGTAATTACTGGCTGTACAACTGATTGATTCAAAATGTGGTCATTAGTGTTTGCAAACATAAAAATGAATTAATTTGTCAGTTTTACAGCAGTTAAGCTAAAATTTATTTCAATTTCTAGTTATAAAATATTTTAGTTCAGAACTCAGGCATGGAAGGAGTCCCTTTGATAAATTATATAATGACATAATCTTTATTATCTGAATGTTTCTGAATCGTTCACGCTGTTCATTTTTCTGTTGTACGTTTTTCAGCACATAACTCGTTCCACAATTTTTAGACTTTTGGTTTGTGCAATTTTGACTTTTTGAAAAGTTTAGCTTTGTCGGCCATGTTTGCCTCACAGAAAATGAACGGAGCTCTCTCCACATCCTCTTTGTGCTGTTTGAAACATGTTACTGTTCATTTCAGCTGTTGTTCTGGTTCAGCTTTTTTTTTTTTTTAGCTTCTTTGTGATCATTTCAGCTTCTTTCAGCATATTGCTGCTATTTTTCTGCTCCTTTCAACTTTTTTCAGCTAATTTAAGTTTTTGTCTTTTCAGTTTATTTCAGCTACTGTAAATTCAGCTTTTTTCTGCTTGATGTTTTTGATGAAATTAAACTTTTTTCAATTTTCTTTCTTTTTTTTTGGCTAATTTTTATGCGCTTTTCAGTCTCATTCTACAAATTTCAGCTCTTTTTTTTTTTAGCGTTTTGAGCTGCTTTTCTTGGCTAACTTCTGATGTTTTTGTCATTTATTCAACCCCTCTCTGCCTATTTCAGCTTATTCTGCTCCATTTCTACCTTTTTTTTTTGCTTTAGTTTTCAGCAAAGGTCAACTGTTCACATTCAACTCACATTAACAATTTAGTGATAAGACCTTTCCAGCCTGGTTGTAATTTCATCAACAGCTTTCGGCAAAAATCAATCAACAATACATTCAACGTTGCATTTTTGCAGGAAACAACATTTCTGAATTGTCCCACCGCTGATCAACAGAGCACAAAAGTTGTAGAAAAAGCTGACAGACGATCATTTAGTCAGTGTTTAAAGACAGATGATAACACAATGGTGTATTGTTAGCCACCCCTTTGAGAACCAACCAGATCTGTGAGGGAATATCCTAAACATGAAGTTAGGAACTCAGTAAATTATACTTCAGGATGTTGTTTTGAACTTTTACAAAGAGTAACATGAAAAACTAAACAGCAAAACCAGAGCTAATTGTTGAAGTCAACAATGAACTGATAAAAGAGTTTGTATTTCCAGGAAGGCAGCGTGTTTTTGTCTGAGCCCACTGGTAACGTTCTGTTGTTTCACACTTTTCCACCACAGTAGAATGAAGACATTATTATCAGCTTAAGTTTTGCATTAAAAAATAGATTTCTAAAAAAAAAACTAAAAAAAAACGAGTCACTTTAAACTTTTCTGAAAAGTATTTTAGAGATATTAAAGTATTCGTTTTTTATTCTAGCATTATTTTTTTTCCTAACATTTGATACACAAAAAGATCCCCCTCAGCCAACGTAACAACAACCCTTACTACCAGGAAACAGAATAAATATGAAAGTAAGTCAGGAGGAAACTAGTCCATCCATCTCACCATGACGTGTTGGTTAGTTTGTTTTTTAGTCACTCTTCCTATCTTTGTTCAGCCGTTCCTGTAAGAAGGATTTCCTTCCTAGATGTTTCCTGATGTTCAGGATCTTCCTCAAGCATCACTTTTACATATTTGTTATATCTTTGTGCAAATTAATCATGCGCAAATATTGTTGTTTCACCAACTAGAGCGTAACTAAACTACAGTATCACAAAGTTTGTTTTCTCAGTCATCCAGGTATATAACAACAAAAAAGGTTGAATCATGTCATCTGGACTTCGTT
>JARVGV010000111.1:29746380-29759994 GCA_031762435.1 Hypsolebias longignatus | reverse complement strand
ATAGTGTATGTGTGTGAGTCTGTTTTAATTACACTAAACAGTTTTACGGGTAATGCAATAAAAACTTAAGTATTATGACTTTCTGTTAACTAGCTCTCCATGTTTACCTTCAATAAAACTGCTAAAATTACAGAAGTCTCTACACAAACATTGCTAATCATCAGTGTGCCCAACCCTGTCCCACTACAGACCATAAAATAATGTTTGTTCAGAGAACATAAACTCATGAATAAAAACTGAGTTTATATATTCTTTTCCTCAGCTAAATGCTGCTTAAGGTCATGTTGATGGCTGACACCTTAATGGACGATAAGACTGTTTCAACAACACAGCAATGTTTAAGGTAGGACAAAGAATTATTTCCAGCATCGACTCCATAACTGTGATGAATGCCATTGGAAACATCCTCCTGTGAGTTTCACTCTTTTGACAGTTTTGCAACTGACAAACCAACCTGTTGAGAAGACTTTAATAATTGGTCAAATCTCTTGGCCTGTTAGATAAACAGTGTGCTGAACACATTGAGGTGCGGCCTCTAAATGACTCTAAATAAAAAGAATGAGATCATAAATCCCACCTTTTAAAAGGACATTAGACTACAATCCATCTTATATGAAGCTTACCAAAGTGTCCCTGACAGTTCTGTATTGAAGGTTCCGTCCCAGACACATTCATCATGTGGATTACCACCTTGAGTCCACTTCTAAGTACAGGCTTGGCACAGTCGTGCCTCCCCAATGGGTCCAACAGGAACATTACACCCAGCGGTTAATGTTGGACTGATCAAAGTCAAAAAGACAGAGAACTAAAAAGTTGCAGAAGCTCACAAAAATCAAGGAGTCCAGTTATGTTTCCTGGTGCCATAAATGACATCACTGCATCCTCTGGCCTACCCCCCACTTAAAAGTACATGATACACCACCATCTCCACCCCTAATCAGAAACACATCAGATCCCGCTGTTAGCTAAAAAGACGGACTCATTAATGGCTCTTAAAGCTCCCGCTGCTTGAGGAAAATGGTTTGAGTTTGTCCAATTATCAGTTGAGTGAAATTGTAAGTAGACTGAAGTATTCAGAATCAGAGGAAGAAAGAGACCCCAGTCCAGGCAGGACGCACCACAAGGACAAAATGATCAAAAAACAAGCATTAAAAAAAAAGAGCCAGATCACTAAGATGGAATCAGGCAAACTTGTCTCCAGTCATGAGAGGTCTGAACAGATGATCGATGCCAGCAGGCAGAGGACAAGCAGAGGACAGTAATTGAGAAGCACTACATCCTTGGCTACTGACGTGCGCAGGCACTCAACAGATGAGGGATATTATAATTTGATTCATGCCCGCCCACGAGCAGGGTAGACTGCAAGATCAGTGTGCCGGTTAATAAGGACCAGCCTGGTGGATTAGAAAGGCAAATGTCAGCTGTTGGTCCGGTCAGGATTCTAAGTGATGCAAATTGGAAACGAAAGGCTGTTTAAGACTCCAAACCGAAAATGTTTTTATAGAAAAACTCTACAGAGTTAAACGCAAATCTAACTAAAAATACCATTCAGTTAGAAAAAACATCTAAAACATAGCATGACATAACATAAACAAGTAATTTAGAAGAACAAATAAAAAAAATGCATTAAGATCATCCTATAAGTATGACTATTATAATGATTAATCATCAAAGTTCATGCTTGATAATCCAGGTTAAAAAAAAAATCAACACAGTTCAGTCAGGTCATTTGGATGGTTTCTTTTTTTTTTTTTTTTTTTTTTTTTTTTTTTATTTTTTTATTTTTTTTTTTTTGAGACTTTTTGTCCTTCATCCAAATGATAAAACAAACCAACAAACACAAACCCACAAGCAGCACACTCCCATTACGGATCAACCAGTTTGCTGATGATAAGATGGTTTCTGGGAAACCGCCCTCTCCCCCGTCGACTCCTCTGAGGCAGCCATGGCCAAAGTGGTTCAAAACATCAAAGTTCATGCTCAACAATCCATGTAAAAAAAATCCAACATCTTTCAGTCAGGTCACCTGGACAGTTTCTTCTTTGTTGAGATGTTTATTCCTTCATCCAAAGGCCTTCATCAGTCTGAGGAGCCACAACAATCTTAGTTCCACAAGCAGAACATTCACATGGTGGACCAACCAGTTTGCTGATGATAAGATGGTTTCTGGGGCCCGTCCTATTCCCCGTCAACTCCTCTGTGGCAACCATAGCAAAAGTGGTTCAAAACATCAAAGTTCATGCTCAATAATCCATGTAAAAAAAAAATTCAACATCTTTCAGTCAGGTCAATGGACGGTTTATTTTTGGTGAGCCATTTTGTCCTTCATCCAAAGGACTTCATCAGTCCGAGAAGCCACAACAAACTCAGTCTCACAAGCAGCACATTCACATAGTGGACCAACCAACAAACAGCAAAATGGATGGTTTTTAGTGTGGAGGGACATTAACAGATTAAAACCTTTAGTTGCAAAGACACTGAGCTCTGTGAAGTCAGATCATTGTATGTCTCTTTATTTCTTTATATTGCACCTGTGAGATGACTGCTTTATCAAAGTAAACTACAAAACAAAATATTAAAACGTTCTGAACTGAACTGAAATTGAGATTGTATGATATTAAAAAAAAAAGTTGAGCAGAGATAATGGCATTTATATACCAAAAATGAAAATAATGTAAATAAATCCCTCATTGGGTATAAACTGCATGATTTATTGAAACGGATATTGGACTTTAAGTTGTATACTTTTATTAAATGAGATACACCCTAATCTGCTGTGTCATTAATATCCATAAATGTCAGTGTTTAGTCATTAGACATTGTGTCTTAGTGAAAAAAGTAAAAGGGGATTTGGACAAAGCTGCAGTTTTTGTCTTGTGTGGCCCAAGATAAAGCCCCCTGTGAAAAGGTTGCCATCCATCTTCATCTTGCCTGGCATGTGCTTCAGCTACTTCCGCCCTCGGTGTGGCCTGTGCCTTTTCGCTCTCCTTGGGTGTGTGAGCGTGTTGTGGTGAGTGAGGTTAATGAAGTGCGTCCACCTTTTTTTTCCGTCGCAAAAATGAAAGGGACTTCATTAAGCAGTTGACTGACTCGGTGTAATCCGATCCTTGTAATACATTCACGCAACACGTTACAAACTGAAGCGAGCTGAGGATGCTCCTCATGGTGGAACATTTTGGAAGATGTCCGTCCATTGATTTTTCTGTTAAAGCATATATATTTCAAAAGGTTTATTTTTCGATTTATAGGAGTTTGTTAATGTTTTAACCTTCTTTAGATAAATGCAATGTAAAATTAGTTTTATGGGGATTTGATGTTCTTGGTGTTTGAGTTTAAAAAGATCAGTTTCAAGATCAGCATCTCCAACCAGTGTCTACTTTTTCCTGGTAGCTGCACTCTTCCTTGTTGTCCTTTTCACCCGCACCACCACCTCTCCTTTTTTTGTGCATCCTTTCATCTCAGCCTCCCACACATTTGCGGGTCATCGGGGAAGCAATCGTATTAAGTGTTCTGCAAGCTGATGAGAATCCTTCCAGTGAGTGTTGGCTGGCTAAGGTGCGCTCTTGATCCAACCTGCATTGAATATAAATAAATGCAGAGTCTCCTCTGTTCCCTCTTTTATGTCGAAACGTCCATTACTATCAAAAAAACACAGCTGACATCTAAAACTTCCCACTGAAGTACGAAGAAACATCAAATGCAGAACTAATTGATGCATGTCCTGATGCATGTTCAATAATACAATATATGTTCTAAATTAATAAAATATCATGGGGTTTAACCCCTTATTAAATTTGAAAATAAAAAAATGTCTCACATTGATGCAACAAAGTTTAGTCTGGTCATATGGACGGTTTCATTTTTTGTTGTTGAGACGTTTCATCCTTCATCCGAAGGACTTCATCAGTCCGAGCAGCCACAACAAAACAGAGTCCCACAAGCAGCAAACTCACATAGTGGACCAACCAGTTTGCTGGTGATAACATGGTTTCTGGGGAACCGCCCTGTCCCCTGTCCACTCCTCCGAGGCAGCTATAGCCAAAGTGGTTAAAAACATCAAAGTTCATGGTCAATAATCCAAATAGAAAATCCAACAAAGTTCAGTCAGGTCACCTGGACAGTTTTTTTTTTTTTTTTTTTAAACATTCTGTCCTTCATCCAAAAGACTTAATAAGTCCGAGGAGCCACAACAAATTGAGTTCCACAAGCAGCAAACCCACATAGTGGACAACCAGTTTGCTAGTGATCTTTTTTTGTTTGTTTGTTTGTTGTTGAGACGTTTCATACTTCATCCAAAGGACTTTCAGTCCAAAGAGCCACAACAAACTGAGTCCCACAAGCCAAAAAAAACAAACAAACAAAAAAAAAACACATAGTGCACCAATCGGTTTGCTGGTTGTGGCTCCTCGGACAACAAACTCAGTTTGTTATGGCTCCTTGGACTGACGAAGTCCTTTGGATGAAGGACAAAACGTCTCAGCAACAACAAAAAGAAACTGTCCAGATGACCTGACTGAACACTGTTGGATTTTCTACCTGGATTATTGAGCATGAACTTTGATGTCCAGCATGGTGAGCTCATGACAAGGTCATTTAAGATGATGTGCAAATCTGAACACTTTAAAGGCACCTGTGAAAAAATGTCATGGCGTGAGAAAATTTGGGCCACAGATTGTGCAGAACTGCTGATTTAACTGATCTCTCCCTCAGCAATTTCACCTCTCAGCTTTTTCACGCAAAACAAAAGGCCAAAAAGAGAAGCAACCAAACCTAATCTAAAAAGGTAAATTAACTTTTGTTCAGCAGCAGATGAGAAGGTAACATCTCCAATGACTGATCTGTTTGATTTCACATCAGCGGCGCTCATGCAGCCATGAACTTCAGCAGTCCGGTGCAAACTATTCCAAAGATGGAATGTGAGTCTTCAAAATGAGTTGGCCTCCAGACAAGCCTCTGCACAGCCCTTCTGAAACACGCAGCCAGGGCAAATGGATATCAATAACTGAAACCTCCACTAATAACACATGTGACAGATTTACTGTTGTTCGATGAACTTCAGTGTCATGATGTGAGGGACAGGAGATCAATCTTTGTGAAGCTTCCTCTTGCTCTGATGACAAATTGAAGACCGCAATAACTGTTTGGTTTTCAAACCGTGGCATGTTACCATTACTGGCTAATTTGTTAAACTTCCTATTGTTAAACAAGGAACAAGATTGAATTCCATTTTTTAAAAAAAGCTCTCACTGTCAGATGGGGCTGAACGATATGGCCAAAACTTTTATCACGATATAGATTTCAGTCGATAACGATATAATTCCGATATTGATATAAACAAAATAAAAGCCTCAGAAAAACTGTACAAATAAATTATTGTTCACTTTTATTTGTATTTAGTTTTCAAAGAAATATTAAATCACCGTCAAATAAATATAAAACTCTCAACTTTGTCAATATTAATAGTTTTAACTTTAAACAACATAACGCTAACCTATGCAGCAAACTGGATTTCTCTTTTGAAAGTGAAGCGGCTGCTTCAACCCGAACAGAAGTAGAAATGAGTCAGTGAAACACCATAATCATAGCATGATGTATATCAAAATATCGAAAATGTGCTTAAAACTCATATCACCGTTATTGAATAAAAGTATATTGTGATATTTATTGATATCGAATTATTGTCCAGCCCTAATGTCAGATTATTTTTATTTTAAAAAAATGTATATTAAAGCTTTACACTTACGTGAAAGTCACTGGTTAACTTAAGCAGCGGAAACTTCATAATTACTTTTGTTTAAGTCAAGCATGGTAATACAACATCTGCTCTATGAGGAAAAATACACAAAAACAATTGAATAAGTTACTGCGTCCAAGTCAAATAAACTCCAACTGTTTCTGAAGACAGAAACATGGAAAAGACCCAAATTTTCTCTCAAATGTGGTTCTTTTAAAATGTTTTCCAAATAAAAACACTTTATTAGACAATGCAAATACAGATGTTTGCATTAATATGATCAGCACAGTTCAAGACATGATGGAGTTTACAGTTACTCAGACTTAAAAAAATACAATTCTTGACAATAAAACTGGATATTATATTTTAACTTGTTTAATTTAGCAAGTAAAAGGGGGCTTTAGGTTAAAAACCAAACTTGAAAACATAATTTTAAAAAAAAAGTTCATTTATGTACTACATCACCTGGACTTAGAAGTGTGAACAGTTGTGTAAATAAACTACAATTAATAATCTGAACAAAATCTAAATTAATTCCCCTAATTTGTATGCTAACATTAATTAAAATCCAAACAGGTTGACTATTTATCTTCAATGTGGCTGATTCTTTTAAAGTAAATGTCTTGATTTATTAGTTTTGTTGTCCTTTGAGTTTGACTCAGTGTTTTTCTTTTTTTTTTTTTTCCTTCTTTTTTTAATACAGTACTCGTTTCTGTGAACTTTAGGTGTTCATTTAAATAGTATTTCTCAATTTCCTGTTTCAATCTGAATGATCTCAGATTATAAGATGTTTAAACTTTGTGTGTGTGTTTTCATCACACCTGAGTTTAATCACCCATACCCCTCACCTGTTCCTCATTTAGTCATTTATTTATTGTTAATTACTCATCTAAAGATTATCCCTGCTATGAACTTGTTAGACCAGTGTTTGTTTCAGTTCTTCCTCCCTGGTCCTATTAGAACTTTTGTTTTTTGTATCACCTGCTCAGCAGGACATTAAGTTCTATATCATTTACTTTGTACATTGATAAGCACTTCATATTCACCAACCTCCTAAAAGTCTAGCATCTGCCAAAAAGATATTTTTAGCATTTTAAAGTGTTTATTTCCAAGGAAAGCAATAGATATAAGCAGATAAATCTACTGTGAACATGGCCAGCCGTTTGTATAATGTTGCATAAGAGGATTATGTAATGAACATAATTGTCTCTGGGCAGATTTAATAACATCACAGAATAATCACATCATGAATAATTTGTTGCTGTAATCAACATGCTGCCTCAGAACCTGAGCTTCAGATGCTGCGTTCAACAGCCGTGCCTGGAGCTTAAAAACAGGAGGGTGTGTGTGCATGCAATTATTGATTGTGTGTTTATGTGTGAGTTTATCTTTGGAGAAAGAGTGCAGGCAGGAACTATTTGATCTACAGATCCAGGGAGGTTGAACGCATGGAGACCGTTGGTGAGAGGAAGTGTTTGTTAGCTGCTAATGGCTCTGAGATTATTGAGCTTTGAGCTATTTTCAGAGTTAACCACCTTCTTATTCCCATTATCTGTTTATAGATTCATAAATTGACTGTAGACAAATTTGTCAACAAACATAACTTGGTCCAGTGATTTGTTTTCCTGATAAAATCTTAATAAAAAATGAGGAAGTATTTTGTTCTATGTCCTAAAGAAAGAAAATTAAATAAGAAAAAAAATGGAAAATTACCGTAATTACGGTAGATTAGCTGGAGAAAAGTGTACGGTAGTATATACTCTTGTAATTGAAATTACTGGGTCGCAAATTGTTTTGTCTTTCTTTTTCACCTACTTTTTCTTATTATAAAAGTAGTATGACAGAATTAAAGACAAAAATTTAATAGTCACAAATCTTTTAATATAATCCTAATTAGACACAGAAGTGGATTCTCCTTCAAGAGGTTAAAAAAAGTCAATAAAAATGGGAGAAATTGCATTTCTTGCAGAAATACAATGTGACTGCTTATTGCTGAGGAACTTGCTGAAGAACAGCTGAAATTAGAGGAAAAAACATGCTGAATCTTAGCTGAAAAGCAAGAACAAGCCTAAATTAGCAAAATAAAGTAGAAACAACTTGCTGAATTAGGTTTAAATAAGAAGAAATTAGCACAGAAATAATGAAATTATCTTAAAAAAAATTGCAAACAATTTAGCTGAAAAGTAGCTGAAAAGGCAGAAAGAAGCTTAAACTACCAGAAGGAAGTGGAACAAGATTAAATGAGTTTAAAAAATGTGGAATTAGCTGAAAATGCTAAAAAGCAAGAAACAGCTAAATAGTACCTGAAATAACTGAAACTAGTAGAAATAAGCTGAAAGGAGAAAAAAGCTGAAATTAGCAGAAGTTAATTACACTGAAAGGGGCAGGTTATCACAGAAAAACATGATTTTTTTTTTTTATGAAAACAGCTGAAATTAGCTAAAAAAATGCTTTAAAAAGTTAGCTGAAAAGGTAGAACAAGCTCAAATAAGCATAAGAAAGCAGAAATAACATGTTTGCCCACTTAAGCTTGAAGAAAATGAAATTAGGACAAAAAGTAGAAATTATCTGAAAAAACTTGAAATTAGGAGGGGGGGGTGGAAAAAAACAGCTGAATAGTAGCTAAAAAGCCGAAAGAAGCTTAAAGTACCAAAAAAATGAAGTGGTGAGTGCACATTTTTGCTGGATTAGGCTGAAAAACGTTTAAATGTGCAAAAAAATTGGAATTAGCTGAAAAAGCTTAAATTAGCACAAAACAGCTAAATAGTAGCTGAAATAGCAGAAAAAGCTGAAACACAGAAAACAGCTGAAAATAGCATGAAATTAGCAGAAAGAAGTTAGAAGAAGCACAAAAATGTTGTAGTTAGCAGAAGGAATCTGAAAGGATCACAAAACAGCTGAATAAACAGCTGAAATTAGCTTTGAAAAATTAAATGCTCACAAGGAATCTGAAAGAAGCTGAACCAAAACAAAATGTGAAAGGAGCAGGAAAAGGTTGTAAACAGATCTACCGGTAAATATTTGAGGGATGTAAAATTAGTTCACTTAATTTCCTATGAGGGGAAAAAAGTGGCAGAAAAGGCTGATTGTTACAAAAAGCTAAAGTTGCATGAATACCAACAGTCCTAGAAGGATTGTCCTGAAAGAGCTGAACGTTTTCTTTTATGATTTGTTGAAATAGCTTAAAAACTGTGGAACGAGAAAAATTACAAAAAACGTACGGCAGAAAAGAGGATCACAATAGTGTGAATGCTTCATAAGTGTTCACAAAAATAAAAATATTAAGTTGGTAGCACTGCATACAATGAATAAACACTTGAAATGTTGTTTCTGATAAGGCAAACTAATGTGTATGAGAAACTCATACTGTGACACATTAAAACCAGTGACGAACTGGTTGACGAACCTGCACTAATCAAGTAAACTGAGTCCTTAATAGCCAGTGTGTTCACAGCAATAAAAGTTCAGAGTTGGCCCCAGGCCAAGGCATTAAGCAGGCACGGAGAGAAACCGCAGCTTTATTCAACATCCATCAGATTCCTGATTGACCAGTCAGCAGCAGCCAGTCAGAAACAGACGTGATCCACTAGTCTTGGCAGGCTGTGCGTCCAGTTTAAAAATAAAAACTAAAAAAACAACAAAGAATTGGCAGAGAAGCACAAGACAAAGAGCTGAGGGTCTCGAGTCATTTACCATCTGGGTTTGTGTCAGGGTCCTTTCCCCAGCGTCGCCCTTCAAAGTGAGTGAAAAGATAAGTACGATGTTGTAACCACTAATAAAACTGTCCTGAATGATGTCAGTCAAGCTGACTTCTGTGGTCTCAGCATGAAATGTTTGAGCATGACTTTTGGGCTGTAGTGTGTAACTTCACAAGAGCAGCAACACACAAATAAGCTACAATTGTGACTTCAGTCCCATTAAAGTCCTATGAACTCGTCATAGTTTGACACAACAATGACAAGAACTTTTTTGTGTTACCAATAAGGATTTAATGTTTAAAGTTAAAAAGAAATGCTACCTTACCTGAACCTAGTGTGTACTGTGTATCTATTTAAACGTATTGTGAACTGTTTTCTTTCCTCATTTTCAATTTTCAAATTAAAACAACTTGGGTTGTGAGCAGTGATCGCTTTTCTTCTGTTTAATATCTATCCATCCATCCGTCCGTCCATCATCTTTACAAGCTTATTCTTTTCTAGGTCGTGGGAGGTCACTAGTGCCCATATCCAGCAGTTGCAGTGCGAGAGGCGGATACACCTTGGAATACTGTTAACATCTGGAAGCAAATAACACTGCTGGCTTTTACACAGTACTTTCAAATAAACTTGTTGATCCTCTTGTCAGGGGAACTTAGGTAAAGGTTATGGATGTTTATCACTAACCAATGTTAAATTAATGTTGAACCATGTGTGTGAAGTGCGTGAGGTCAGAGGCTCTTTTGTCTGCTCAGAGAGGAGCCTGCAGGTGCACAGAGGAGCACCTGATAACTCCAAGGTCTTCTCCTCTTCTATAAGCTGGAAAGCCAAAGTCGTCTGGACCTCGCCTCCATCTGATAAGCATGTATTATAAAGCACTTCCTGCCTCACTGTCCGGTGCAGATTCTCATTGACGAGGCTCTAAGCATTTGTACATCTGTGAAAGCCTTATCATGACCATCTACTAGGCCTGTCATGATAACAAATTTTGCTGGGCGATTCATTGTCTCAGAAATTATTGCGATAAATGCTGATGTTTGAAATTTGACAATAATTAGTCATGTCAAATTTAAAAAGAAATGTTGGTTAATTTTGTATGTAGTACCTTTTTTGACCACCGGATGACAGTATAAGACTGTTTGACTGAAGGATGGATAGTGAGGGAGCGAGCAGCATGTCTCTTTGGGAAAAATAGGAAGGAGGCCCCTTGATGTGACATGAAATTTCTCTTGTTCCTGTTTTTCAGCTCTCAAAATGGTGGGCGCTCAGTGTGATTCGAGCTCTTTAGCATCGCATTTGTCACACAAAGCTTTTCATTAAAAATAAATCAGTAAACAAGTTCTCAGCTTCTTTTTGCAGAGAAAAACAACTTTTTAGACGAAGGCATGGGTTTCAACCATGAATTTTGGAGCTTCGACAAGACAGAGTGTTTTTTTTTCCGGAGATTGGCCTGTTTCTTTAGCTCGTAGCATAGCTTCTCAGCTTAGCTGATTTGAACGATCCAAAAACGCGATTTTGGTCAGTTAAAATAAATTTTAAAGAGAAAAGAGAAAGGGAGTGGTCAGTGAGGAGCACCAGAGTTGAGCCTTACGTCATCCAGCGTCCAGTAGAAAAAGAGAGACGTGAAGAAACGATAAAGCCGATAATGAAAATGAGGTTGATAATTTTCATTTATCGTGTGATTTATTGTTTATCGCGACAGGCCTACTGTCTACCCTTGCAAGTGAAGTCCAGTTAAAAAAGTATTTTCGTGTCCTCAGAGTGGCTTATTTTAGTAAGCGGATGAAAAAAGAATATTTATTTATCAACGCCTCTTCAGAGCACTGTGGTGGGAATGTGGGTTTTACAGCAAGCCCTCCACTTAGAGAATTTGATCAGTAACTACAGAAGGACGACGAGGGATGTAGGAGAAGGGTTGCATTGGATGCTTGTGTGTTCATATGTTGGCTGAGGGTAATGCCCCAGGGACCACAGCCCCACACTCCACCCCCCAAACACAAACACACACACACAACAGACCATTGAGCTCCACTGCCCCAGTATTTATGGGCATCTTTCCAGTTTTACGTCAGCAGCTCACCCCCATCTGCCCAACACTCTGAGGACCCAACAATGGCCACCTATGTTCCCACATGGAGGCCAAGGGATGCCGCCAGTGTCCTCCTCTCCAGACAAGCAAGTACTCATAACAGCCTGGCTGGCATGACAAGGTCCACATGGAAAGCTGTGCTTGTGTTTGTTTGTGCACCCATTCACAAGCTTTCCGACCAACCATAACCTCTCCCAGTGTGACACAACTTGCCCAAAAGTGAATGAGAAAAACAGAGGGTTTGTAATGCACACAAACATCTGCCTCCACAAGGTGAGATCCCTTGTATAGAAAACTACAATAAAGAACATGGACAACAGGGCCACTGTAATCAATACGGGTGATTTGTGTTGCATAATTTCCCTATTGGCCTCAGTGTTGGACTTATAAGCTGTTAAAGCGAAAGAAGTTATGAGACTTTGAGAAGGAGGCAAAGTGGAATTCAGAGCATGATAGCTTTGCAGCAGCCATCTGGTTAAAACATTTTGTGAGTTTAGGAGTTATGTTTCATGCAAAGTGTCCACAGGGGCAACAATGGAGAAACTACAATCCATCGACTAAAACAGAGACAGACAGCACTGTGGAGCTGCCGGCATCAAAACCCAACCCGTGTACAGTAAAAACACAAAGATGAGTCCTGTATAACTGGCATGTGATTCTTGTGGATTTGTTTTTCTTGATGGCCTTGAGAGAGTTGTGGGGGTCAGAGCGTGCAACAGAACAGCACGTAGGACGGCGTCTCACTCAAGGACACTTCAACTGACAGGAAGATTTAAACTTTGAACGTCTTCCCAAGATGTCACGGCACCAAGTACTTCAACATTAGCGAGGAGTCTCCAGGTTCGCATTTTTACCATGTGATGACAGGCACGGTTAGAGACGACTGTGCAGGGGGACAACTTAATGTAGAAGTTTTCAACGCAAAGCCTTTACTAGAAGCTATTTTTTTATATATACTATCTTAGTAAAGCTTTCAAAATTAAACCTATATGCAACTTTGAAAATGTTGAGATGAATAAAACCAACATATAGCTGCTACAAATAAAATAATAATTAAAAAAAAAAAAAAAACGGTGGAAAAACCCTGAGTCTGAAAACCACATTCATGTGCAAGTGATTAGTTAAGAAGCTATGCCCATTAGGCAAATGATAATTATGGCCTGCTCATTATTAGGCTATTACCCCATGATTAAAATGACATTAGCAGCCTATTTAGTGTCCAGCACAGTTAGACACAAACGCATAAGAGCCACATTTGAGAACGTTTTGTCAACCAGGTTTAGTTTAGCAGAAGAAATACCCTTACATACACACATCATCCAAAAGTCGGGGACAGGAGGAAAGAGGAATGTAGGCACAGGCTGACACAAGATCAGCCTCATACTTGCGTAAACTTGTCTGATCTATTCTCTTCAGGTGTCTGCCTCTAAGAGCTGCATCACTCGTACCTGACATCTCAGCTCTGTGCAAAGGTGAGCTTTCCTTTCTCTTTTTCCTCAGCCACAAAGACGGAGATACACTTCAACAGTTTTGAAGTCTGTGGAGTGCATCGTTTTCTTATTTAGCTGTGAACCAAGCAACTGGGGAAGCTCCATATCGGAAGTCGCACATGCTGGGATTGTGTTTGAGTGGTACTTTGTGTATGTGTGTGTGCGTTTCTCGGGAGAACCAGTCCTTATGGTTGAATGAACAAGACGGGACTAAAACTGTCACGTGGAAAGGCTCAAGTTGCCCGCATAATCTCACACAGAGACCCATACATCATGAAGAGGTGGGTGTCCCAGAGGGTCTGTCACTGTGTGGCACAGAGGCATACAGCTTGTTATGCACATGCATGCATGTAAAAATGCAGGTAGTCATGTTATAGCAAGAGTGTATGAGGGACCAACAAGAACACACACGGTTATCATTGGTTCTTTGATTCAGAAATTAATAAAGACTTACCGTACATTATAGTTTATATACTATATAGTATAGTATACACACACACACAGGTATATATATATATATGTTCTATGAAAAACTTGTCTTAAACCGTGTATCTATTCATTGTGCCAACCTTTTCCCGACCCTGTTACAAGTGTCATAGAACAATA
>JARVGV010000111.1:29731084-29746280 GCA_031762435.1 Hypsolebias longignatus | reverse complement strand
ACATACACAGATATATATAGATACAGTATATCTATAGATATATACACACAGGTATATACTTTTTTTGTATTTATTTACTCTGGGACCTGAGTCCGAATTTCGTACTGTAACCATGTAAATGTGAGCTGGTATGACAATTTAAAAAATGCTTGAAACCTTGAATATACGTACTTATAGTATATATGTATTGTTTTTGTACTACTGGTGTTTAGCGTATTCTTAGTTTAGCATATTTCTTAGTTCATATTTTGAATCATATTACTGTTTTGCCTTTACAATGTACACTTTAGTTGAATGTAACTGGGACCCTGTGTACATAATTTCGTTCCACCACATGTACCACATGTGGTGCGAATGACAGAGAAAAAAAACTTAACCTACTTAATCTTAACTTCTGACTTTGACTTTGACATTTTATAGCTAATTTAATTTGTCGAAAAGCACTGGTTGGAAAAGAAAGGTAATATCCTAGGATTTAATTGGGCAAGCCTTGACGTGAACATTTTGTCAGTGCTGGTCATCAATCTCTTAACTGGCACTTTGCATTATACAAAAGAGACAAAATGGGAAGTAAACCAAAATCAAGAAAGGTGTGGGTTACAAAGATCACGTTTTACAATGGCTGTCATTCTAACACAAGACCTGGTTTTCAACAACTGAAAGCAGATGCAAGTCTTTTGACGGTTGCCATGGACTTTTTAATTCATTTCACTTTTTTCTAATTAGGTGAAAACTTTGAGGTCACTCACTCGATGATCTTCTGATTAGCAGTGGCAGGTAGTAGCTTCTACTGGCAGTATTTTCTCCTTCCTCCCCCAAATAGAAACACACAACTTGCATAGGTGTGGCTCTTGTCAACATTATGTTTCCTTTTAACTTCATAAAAGCCAAATTATTTCCAAACATTGGTTTTAAACGTGAAGTACCAGTATGTCTTGGTCAGATACTGTCTCCTTCTGTTGAGTGGTCCACTTACTTCAGTTTTTTGCCTTTTGCATTCTTCAACAAAACATTATTGGCATTAAATAATAATCAACTTTTTATATTTTTCATTTGAATCTAAATTGTTCGTCTGCTTCCCTAACAGGGGTCGACATAAGTGTTTTGTTTGTCCGAGACAACCTAATTTTGTCTTGGACCACCAGATCCCACCTCGAGATTGTCCAGTGGATAACCGAGTGAAACAGACATGGATTGAAGTTCTCCATCACTGCAACGGACAACCTGAATAATTTACTTAGATCTTCCCTGCCTGGTATCTTATACAAAGTACATGACACACATTTGTGAACTACATCTTGATCTAAAAGGTCTAAAAATGTAGTTATTTAGTTTTGGTGTCTATAAGGTTTGTCGCTGTAGGTTATTAAGATGTCTGTCACATTTAGCCCAGCAAAGGTTTTATAGGTTTCAACACAAAAACAACTTGGTTGCGTTTATGAAATAACCGTGGTTTGATTTCAAAATGACTGCTCTAACATGAAGCCAAATCTTCCTTCAGAAAGCCACCTCTTAATCTTATTATGGAGGACGATATGAATTCAACATTCCAGCCTCGTCAGACACACACGCCACTCGGCGCTCCCATTTCAAGTCGGAGGCACCCCACAGCGTGTCACATGGCGGCAAAGGCCATCCAGATTTGCGGTGGTGTGACGACTTGAGATAAACTTCCTCCACAACGGCATAAATTGTTTGCACAAAGATACATTAAATCTAGTGAACCATGTTTCACGAAATGAAGTTACAGAACAATCTGTGAGGTTACTTTTTGTTTTTTAAAGGCCATTTTAAAAGCTCCTCCAAAACATTGTATGAAAGACAAAATGTGAGTTCTGCGATGAGTGACAACAGGACCTCCCGCTTGAACAGGCACCATGATGAGGCGTGACCACTCCTGGCAGGTGTTTTGTCCCACACATAGCAGCATGGTGTGGCCATTGTAGGGGCCACGTCCATTTAAAAAGCCTGAAGAGATCCCGCACCAAATAGGGCGAGTAGCTGGGCCTGCCACATCAAACATGGTAGTTTCTGTCCTTACATACAAGAGCAACTCAGCATCAATCAGTCATGAAGTCTATGTGACAATAAAAGGTACAAACAGCTCTGGGTCAAGCTACAAAACATCAAAGGCACTTCAACTCCATTTTTTGGGGGGGGGCTTCTTAGAGTTTCAGGTGTTTTTTATTCTTAAGAGCTGCTTGAATTCACAAGACTGGCCTGGAATTTAATCTGCACAAATCTTCTCTGAGCCACAAAAAGGCAGCATTAAAATCCTATTATGACGCACAAAGCTTCCACTGTTTCTCAATAAGGCACACTGAAAGGCTCTTACATGCTAACGCTAACTAGCGCCAACACCTTTCAAGTCAAGCGGTCCAATGAAAAAGAAAAGTTTTATACAATTTCAGCAATAGGTATCTATTGACAAGACAATTAATGCAGATGCTAAGTAAACTGCACCAGACCGGCTTCCTATCACAGCTGTAGCCAATACTTTGTCAAACTTTTAGCGCAGTGCTATTCAACTAAATTGCTCAGGGGGCCACAATTACAGAAAGCCAAGAGCTCAGGGGCTGGAAATCTAGTTTTATTTAAAAATGAACACCTTGTTGGGCCAAACTAAGCTCACCAGTGGGCCTGGTTTGGTGCCCGGGCCACCAGTTGAATAGCCCAGGTTTAGCGACTGGAGCTAAAGGCAGCAAGGGGTTGACTTGGACTGGAACAGGAAAGGAACAGCCCTGAGCAAATAAAACAAGAAAGGATGTCTCTGTCATCTGAGAGTGATAATGACAGTTAGTGATGTTATTGTGACATAATTCTGGGAGGTTTCTTGATAAAAGCATCAAATCTCCAGACAAAACTCAAAGGCTAAACCATCTTCTGTTGATAGTCCATCCAGTGAACTAAACAGCAACGCTGTTCATCTTCAGTGAGGTGATAAACTTTAGGCAATGATTTGCAGAAATGGTGCACCAGGCTTCACTACAGTTTACATGTCCCTTTTTTTTTTTTTTTTATCCCTAAATGTACTAAAACACGTGCAGAAAAACTGAATGCGCAAGACGGAACCGAGCAAAGCCCAATGGAAACTGCTTTACAAGCGAAAATGTATGATTTGAAACAGTTTAGAAATCATTATGGAGAAATGTAATATTCTCACTTCTGATATTACCACAGTGTTGTATAACTTTCTTTGCAAAAGCTTGACAAAGACAGAGATTATGGCAACAAGTAAAATGATAGTGAACTAATTAAAGCTAATAAATACCAAAAATGTAGTTACCGGTAGTACGGTACATTCCTGATACATGTGTTAAAAATTAGCTGTTGGCAATGTGTAACATTAAGATAAAAAAACAAAACAGATAAAGTGCTAAACTATTACTGAAACCCATGCTGCTAAGAATTTGTCAAAAAATCCCAAGTCACCTTTTTACATTTTCAGCTCAAAGATCCTTAAAGATATGAGGAGGGTGGTGGAAGATGTAGGCGCATGTGGTTTGGAAGGGGGGGGAAGCATAGCCATTATGAGGGAGAAAGATTAAAGTAAAGGGAGTGGCCTTACCTGGTTGAACATTGGCAGGACAAAAGAGGAGACCGCACATGAAAGAAAGAGAGAGAGAAAAGGACATTAGATGCTGCTGGCTCAGCTTTAAGCCATATATCAGTTTATCTGTAGAGAATACAACCACTGCACTGATACAATGCTGTCTAGACAGAAATACCTATGGCTATTTACTATTTCCATAATGGGCACTTGCTGTAAATGGTCTTCCATCGTACCACCAATTGCACTTTGATTCGAGACACATAAAAAGCACAAATCATCAATCACATTCATTTTTAAATATCTATACTGGCTTTCAGACCGGCAGTGAAAAAAATCCATCACAGTACACCGCTACCAAACTGGATAAAGGCTTCTCTCTTTGGTGTTATAACTGAATAAGAATTGATTTGTCTTGCACTCGTTAAGACTATTTCAGCTGATCCTGGAGACCCTAAAATGTCTCTTGAGGTTTTTATGTTACTTTTAGGCAAAGCCACATCACAACGGATAAAATGGTTGCGGGAAAAGTTCATAGTGGCTGGTTCGCTTTTCATTACAACTATGGCTGCTGGTGATTAGGAAAACAAGAAGGTCATAATCTAAATGATTTTTAAGATTGTCAGCTTTAATCCTTTTCACTAAAAACAATCTAGTTTTGTTTTATGAAAAAGCTCTAGCTTGTTCTATTGTAGAAGTGTTTACATGTCTCAAACTGCAAGGTCAATACAAACTTTGGCATCATGAGGTCAGGTCAGGCGCTTACGGGAATAAAACTTTTGTTATAACAACCATTATACATAGTGATAATAGTATTTTATGAAAACTGTTCTTGTTAACTTTAACCTCTTGAATATATTTAATCCAACACTGGCCATTGTTTGAGATGCTTGTTTTAGGAGCTTTGTCTCTATGATAGATTTGGTCAAAGATTTCAGCTGCATGAAATCTCTGAAATTCTTTGTACTGTAGGGGTTAGCTGCTCCACAGCACTTGACTCTGGTATCTATGATTTCCCTCCCGTTTAAAAAATGTGCTGCGTTGTCATATTCCTATTTGCCCGGGAAAAAACACAAAGGGAATTCCAATAAGAAATTATATATATTTTTGTGTCTTTCCGATAACAGACTGATAAATAAACTCAGACATTTACTCAACACAATGAACAAGTGACCTTCGTGTTTCTCCTTCTGCTTGTATTATAAGTTGCACTCTTCACTGTCAGGTGTGTGTGGCGCCACCTTTAGGATGGGAGTTGTATTGGTACAACTGATGCTGTCGGCATGTCACAAAACTCTAAACTGCATCTCCATGTCTGCAGTAAACTCACACAAACTACAATTTACTAGAGGTGCACCAATTGCAGTTTTCTGGCCCATTATCAATCAACAATCTCTAAAAAGCCTGACCTGCAGATTCCGATTTTTGCCGATACAGATTTTGTTTTACAAAGTATAAGCGACACTGTTGGGGGTTATAAGGTCGCAATAAACCTTCAATTTGCCAAGCTTATTTTATTGAAAAACATACCCTTGAACAATATTGTAAAAACAATACAAATTTGTTTTAACAGGCTATGAGGTAGTGTTCTGAAATATAAATGGAGTTTAGACAATTGTTGTTAAAACTACAAAAAAAAATCTGTAAAATTGGTTTCTCATAAGTGCCAGCAGATCTTCGATCTTCCAAAATTAAGGAAATTGGAGCCGGTGCAGCCCTACAATTTACAAAACAATCCTCATAATTTAGTCAACAGTCAAGTGGTTAAGGAGCATGAAGATATCAAAGTGCATGCTCAGTCATCCAGGTACAAAAGCATGAAGATAATTAAGCATCATGGTATTAGGAAAACATGCAATTTAATTGTTACATATTGCAATGACATTAGCAGTTGAAATAAATCTATATGCATATGTCCTTACAATATTCACAGCACTCTATGTGCCAGCTGTGGGCATTTAGAGGAGTGATGCTCCAACTGATTTGCCCAATCCATATGTTTTGCATGTAGCTTGTGAATGTGATTTTTTTCTCCCCAGAAACAACTTGATTTCAGTACATTTATAATATACTGTGCAGCTGTTCTCTATAAGCCCTTCATTATTGTACCAGTGCAATATTTGCAGGATTCTATTGCACACAAGTCCAATATTTCCTTGGGAAACATTGGAGTCAACACACCTTTTAGTCTGGGCTTTACTGCTGACAAGACAATCTTGTTTTAGTTTTATTTATAGCTCAATAACTTATTATGGAGTGAAGTACAGCAAATATGACAGTGATCAAATGGGCTCATGGTTACTTTTGTTGCATCCCTGTTGCAGCAAGTATGTATCCACCTACAGCTCTCAGCGGACAGGAAAACTATAAACTACAGATCAGAAACGCTCCAGCTCCGTTCCTTCCTAGACTTTAACAGCTACTCTTCAGCTCTGTGACAGCCACTGAAATATTTACAGCCAACAGGCTCCACTTGGCATTATGCAGGCGCAACAGTGGTCACCTTTCTTTAACGTCCACATTTCTAAAAGTCTGCAGAGTCCAGCTTGGTGACCCAGAATATGAATGAGTGCTGAAAATCACATACAGCTTATCTGATAAGACTTCAAAGCAGGCGATGTGGGAAAAATGCCACCGTGATACAATAGTCAGATACAGAATGTTATGATTGTAAGCTTTTGGGCTTGGACTGGAACTTTCAACAAAGGTTTCAACAACATGTGTTTTGTTTAAGAGCTATAACCCGTGATCCAAAATTTAATGTTTGCTCCTTTGGTTGAACCAGGAAGTGCCTCAAGTCTCCTTGGAAATACTCTGCAGCCGATGGTGGGGATGGCGTAAACTTGAGAAGGAGAACTGAGATCATAAAAGAAGCTCTTAGATTATCACACATCCTGGTGCCTTGATGGGGAGATACCCAGCGGTGAGAAAAGATCGCTAGACAAAACATGGCTCCTCTCTTTCTCATGATTCCACTTTCCATCCCAGTCGGGAGCAACATCCATTCCTAAACATCTAGAGGGGGTCACGAGAGCAGCGGGCGAACCAAGCACATCCCTAATCTCTATCCACCCCACCACCTGTCTACACCATTCTTGCACAGTGCCTATGGAAAAAGAGATAGTGGTCATTATAACATTCGTATTAAATGCACTTCTCTCTTAAGGAAGAAAGGAAATGAGAACGTACAGGTGGGAAAAGACAAAAATTGATGGTAAGAAATTTTTCAAACTATTATTTGATTCCATAAAGCTGAGCAGCTTGAACAGTAGAGATATAGATACTTTACATGCTCTGAAATACACATCTCAAACAGTGATTCTATTTTAACAGATGTTTAATTAAATGAGCATTTCTTCTAGCAGCAGTCTGGCTTTTAATGCTTGGAGTCCGGGCAATGAGTGTTGACTTAAATCAGACACTGAATGGTCTGATTCTACACCTTCAGTGACTTGTCTTCTTGTGAAAGATGCTGTATCTGTGTTAAGGTGATTAAACCTCTATAGGTCGGTCCTGCTGCTGTGGTATAGTTTAACTCAAACCTCGCACATCCCCCCTTTTGATTTTCTACATCACAGCCACACATTAATTCCCCTCTTAAGTTCTCAAGCAATCTTCATTAGGCAGAAAGCACTCAGCTTTATTGAGATTCAGTGGGTGGGAGGTCACTAGTGTCTAAAAAAATAATTTATTGATCGCACTTAATGCAATAAGCATACAAGATCCAGTGCAACAATTTCATTAGATTTTTCGTTACAGTCATGCAGTGCGTGCTTGGCTGGAGATGAAGATCGGGGACGAGGCTGCTTCAGCAAAAAATCTCAGAGGAAGGACAAAAGGACAAGCTGTCACCTCCAGAAATAAACTGAAGATGCAGTGTCAAATAGCATGCAAGTGCATAAGCTCCAACAAACAATGTGGAAAAATACGGAAACTTTTCTGATCAGTCACCCAGATACCATTTAGAGACAATGGACAAGAAAAATAAATAACTCAACCAAACAGGGATTTTACCAGCATTTTCTGGATTGGAGGTAGAGTGAGCTATGATGCATTAGAAGCACCAGGGGAAAAGGAAAACTCCTGCTGAATGAGATGGACTAAAAAAGTGTTATTAAAACTATATCTGGAAAACTTGCAATATATGAGGTATACTTGTTATATTGTCCACACCTATTTATTTATTTATTTGTTTATACAATTTGTTCATTTTTAAAATACAATACAAAACAATCCTATAAACGATAACAGACAAAATATAAAAAACGAAAGGCAGCAGAAAGAAGAAAAAAATCTTAATACAGTGTATGGTTTTAATTTAATTGTGTTTACAGGTTTTAACAATTCAACTTGAATAAAGAACAATATGAATAGCAAATAAACAATTAGACACATAAAATTAATTAAATAGATTCAATTGGTCTGGATGGAAATATTTATTACATGCCAAAAAAGATCTTAACCATGAGTGATTTGCAAAAGCAGACCAAAAAGGTTTAATAAGATTTTTTATACACATTGTCGTTTTTGAAGGTACCGTATTTTCCGCTGTACATGTCGCTCCGCCCTGTAAGTCACATCAGTCCATATTTGTTTAATAAAGTGGAAAAATCCATAAATATGTTGCATAATAGATGCAACGAATATGGCGAAGCATCAAAGCTGACTCATCGCGTTTGTTACGCGTCACCGCTGACAACCCGGAAATGTGGGCCGGTGTTGTGCCAAAAATCGATGGGCTGCCAAATGGAGGCCACGACAGCATGAAAGTGAGGACTTTAAGAAGAATTTAACAAGATTAACACTTTCAAACTATTATTTGCTTGCTTGAAAATACAATGAATGTGTGTTTCAGTCTAACCTTTGCTTAATAAATGCACTTTGACGATCAAATCAGCTGGATTTCAAAAGCCGATATGCGGAAGTAAACGCGGAAGTAAATGCAACCGAGGCGTTGCCGCTGGTTTGACAGTTGCTCCAAGCAGCAAGCAGCATGAAGCTGGGGGGATTATGGCAAGCCGATTGTGTCATTAATAGCTTGTGAAGATTCTCAGTCATCCAGGACATGGTAAATTAAAAAAAGTTCAAGAAAAAAACAAAGTATAACGTATAATAAATAAATTCCAGTTGTATATGTATTGAACTTTTTTAATTTGTCATTATTGCCACATTTACCTATTACATGATACAACGGCATGCTGTACTGCTACTAATATTCTGCTACCATCTCGTGGCTTAAAGTGGTACTGCTCAATTCTTTTTTTCCAGTCAGAATGAATGAAAACAGTCATATCCAAGCCAAAAATTGGTTTATAAATATGGGGGAAAAAATCCATAAACACAACGATTCGGCCTATAAGTCGCAGGGCATGTAAATTAAGCGGAAATACTACGAGTTAAAAGGCAAAAAATATAAGGGGGGGGGTGTTGTGTTTGAAAATTGAGGGGAGAAAAAAAACATAAAAATCACAATCTTGCACTCTTTGTGAAAAGATATGCATTCTATTGCAGGAGTCGACAGAAGCACTGATGTTTGTCCAAGACAACCTTTGGTCAAATCGGACAACCAGACTTTGCGAGAAATCTGAGGGAGTGAGCTCTGCCTGAGTGTCTCACACGGTGAGAAAGGAGGCTGCGTCTGCTGCGATAATTCTTACAATTAAATAACAGCATTAAAAGATGAACACGTATGTTCCAGATTATAATTTCTCTCCATGAGTCAATTCCAGGTGTTTGTAATTTATCTGCTAAATAAAATTCTGCACTGTGTTTTAGCGATAATAAAATGTTGCAGCTGCTTGGATGTGTTAACTTTATTATATTTAGAACTATGATGAGGTAATTGTACTGTGACTGTAAACTTATGTCAAGTTTTCCTCCAAACCTCCTCCCACTCTGTTACTGCCCTTGTTGACCCTTGACTCAGTGGGTCAGGACAATAAATACTGTAAGCTGCTCATCAGACATGTTGACTTCTATTCAACCTCAACAGCTGTGCAAAGGCAGACTTAGGTGTGCTTTCATAACATGGCACTCAAACAATGTAGAAATAAAAATGCTTTACCACGGAAAAAAAGGGAATGGCACTATTTCATGCCCTTGCTTTGTTGAAAAGTTTTCCTTTTAGGAAATTTTACATTTCAGGCTCTATAATAGTATTTTGGTGTCATTATTCAGGGCTTTAGAATAATAACTATGAGACATGGCAGGTGAGATGCCACATGACATCTATTTCAACTTTTAAATTCAGGAAGCCAAAAATGCAAACAATTTTTGAGGCTTTTGTCCAGCGGCCTTGTAATTAAATGAGGCAGACAAGAGGAGCTCCCACGGGGCTTTGCCAGTGCAGACAGTGACAAACACATTCATTAGTTCAGCCTGTGAGTTCTTAAGTCGGGTACACTCCTTCTCACAGCTTGAGGTACCGGGTGTTCTGCAAACTTTAGTGTTTGCAATTATTAGAAGTCAATTTTGACATGCAGCATTGTTGTTCATTTAATCTTTTAGTAATCTTATTGGGCAAATACTGTATTTTACCTATTTTGTGCAGAAAATGACCATTAACTCACTTTTGTAGGGAGTGGAAAGGCATTGAAACAAATTCAATGATATATGAAAAAAAATTCTGTTCAAAATACATATTTTCAATATACAAAGCACCTGTTGAAACTATTTCAATTTGTGCTTCCTGCAAAAAATGCTGTATAAATGTTAATTACTGAATGATTTTTGCTGAAAACTGCTGAAGAAGATGAAATTCATCGCTAAACTGTTAATGTAAGCTGGAATTTAACAGCTATTAGATGAAAACAGGAAAATAAAAGCGGAAAACAGTTGAAAAACAGAAGTGTGTTAAAAAAAAAAAAAAAAAAGATTGTATAGAGTAGAACTGTAACAGAATGCATGCCAGAATGAGTAGAAAAAGTCAAAATGGGTAGAGAGAGATTGGATAGAGAACAACAAATTGGGAATTAGCAAACAAGAAACTGAAATGATCAGGAAAAAAAGTTCAAATTTGAAAATACAAACTAGCCGAAAAAGAAAAAAAGCTGAAATTAGTAGAAAGAAGCTGAAAGGAACATAAAAAGGTGAACTTATTAGAACAAATTACCAAAAGTGGAAATTAACAAAAACAAACAGCAGAAAAATACATAAGAAGTAGCCGAAAAAAAAAACAGAAAAGTTTAATTTAGCACATAAAAGCTGAAAGGAGCATAAACAACTGCAATTAGCTTAAAGAAGCTGAAATTAGCACACCAAAAAAAAAAAAAAAAAAAAAAAAAAAAAAAAAAAAAGAAGCTGAAAGGTGCAGAAAGAAGCAGAGAAGAGCTGAAGAAAGCTGACGTTGGCTCAAAGAAGCTGAAAAAAGCTGAACTAGAACAAAACCTAAAATGAACAATAAAACATTTTAAAGCACAAATGGTTTGAAGGACGTGGAGCAATCCACTCATTTTCAATGAGAAAAAATATGGCTGAAAAAGCTAATTTTTTTTAAGTTTAAATTGCACATAAAACAACATTTATGGCAGGAATGGAATGAATGAGCTGAACATTTTGATATATGAATTATTGAACTAGCACAGAAAAGGTTGCTTGAGTTGCATGCCAAAAACCTTATGGAAGAAAAAGGATCTCAATTAATTCATCCAGTCATTCATTTGCACAATTACAGATTTCACTAACTTCAAGAGGTGAAATGGCATTAATCCTTATTGGTACTCAGCATCAGCGAGTATTAATGTGGAAGTACTTGTACTTGGACTTGGTTTGAAATACAGTAATGTGCTATTGGCGCATCAGTCCTGTTTGCATGAATCTAGAAGAGTTTCTAGAAAGCTCCTATGGATTGACATGGGATTCAACAG
Source organism: Hypsolebias longignatus (assembly GCA_031762435.1). NCBI lineage: Eukaryota > Metazoa > Chordata > Actinopteri > Cyprinodontiformes > Rivulidae > Hypsolebias > Hypsolebias longignatus. The sequence continues at coordinate 29,734,865 of JARVGV010000111.1, read as the reverse complement.
GCTAAATTAGACAAATAAGGCTGGTGTTGTTCCAAGTTTCAGTCCAATAGAGACACAATTCAGTCCAAGTCCAAATGCCTGGTGAAACTGTTTGGGAGAAATGTTACTCTGGTGTGCACTAAAGCACACTCTTGCATTTAAACAACCACATGGTAATATTATTGGGAACTGCTGCATAAAGTTGCAGAACTTCAGGGTGCAGTGCAGACATAATATCTGAAAGGAATCAGCCACAAACACTTAGTGAATTGTCCAGACTTGTCCCACTGCAAGTTGGTCTTCACCTCCACAGACTCTTGCATTAAGCTTGTTTAAAACCTTTCAAACATGTCCATTCATAAAACCAACAAAACACTTGTAAAAAAAAAATAGTGTTTTTAAACATGTCTGTGAAGCCTAACGCAAAAGAAGGTCATTCTACCGCACTCCGTTTATCCTTCACTTGCTCCTGTGGGTTCTCTGACTTAGCTGCTCTCGTATTCATCAGGTTTGATTGGGCTGCCAGGAGCATATTGACCTGCACTTGACACTCTCTGAAGATGTATGTGCAGAGTGAAGCGAAGGGACGGCTGGTGGGTTGGTTTTACAGAGATGGATGGGCTCAGTTCATTGAAACACTAAGCACACATGCCGTCAGTTTGCTCTCTTCTCTTCCTGGTTAATGCTGCAACTGTTTTGTTTGGAGTTACTGCCGAGTTATGAATTTAATCTGATCTGGATTATGTCACAATACACCAGGTTTAAAGCTTTTTCTTACGTTTTTAGTCAGGGCTTTGAACTGTTAGACAGAAATCACATCCTTATTAGGACCTGCTACCATGATAGAACATCTAAGGTTTCACAGCCAAACAAATAAATGAATGTGCAGCAAGCTGTATTTACTAAAGATAGTATTTTACATTGATGCTGCCAAGTTCAAAGCATGAACACAGTTTTAGTCCCTTTTCTTTTTTTTTTTTTTCTGAGATGATCACGACTTAATACAAATGCTTTTGCAACTCTGAGGTGCCAGCAATGTATTTTAAAAGTTTACCTGAAGATGGCGAGCCGTCTTTCTTTGACTACAAACCAAATTTGACAAGAGATGGATTATAAATAAAGTGGCACTGTTGCATGTAAAATAAAAAAAAATAAAGACAGTTGCCAAGATGCATAAGAGAAATAGGATACCCATTTTGCAATGTGCATACTGTTCAACCACAAACAATGGCTACACTGCAGACAAGACAATATAGTTATATTGTGGCAAGAACAATGTGCTTCATTTAGTTCATGTGATGGACAAAACATGAACATTTAGGATTTAGTTGTTTAATTTTAACAAGCAATCCAGATTCATGTGCAGTAAAATATGAGACTTGAGTTCAACACAAACTAACGGATCAGTAGCAAAAAGTCGTCCGCTGGACAAGTAGCCCTCATCCAATCCAATTAAAAAGCAGGTCTGTAAATTCAGGTTAATACTTAAAGTCCAGTACCGTAAAGTGGAAAAATCCATAAATATGTTGCTTCGCCGTATACGTCACATCTATTACGTGTCACCGCCGATGTGTCGTGTTTGTTACACGTCATCGCTGACAACCTGGAAATGTGGGCCGAACTCGAAACTGTGGGCTGATGTGCCAAAAATCAACTGGCTGCCAGATGGTGGCTGCGGGAGCGTGCACAGGAGGACTTTAATAAGAATTTAACAAAATAAACACGACAAAACAATTATTTGTTTGCTTAAAATTACAGTAAAGGTGTGTCTCAGTTGAACTTTTCCTTAATAAATGCACTTTGACGGTCAAATCAGGTGCATTTCAAAAGCCGATACACAGAAGAAGGAACACGCGGGATGAGTCACTGTGCATTTCTTTAAAATTTAATAAGATAAACACCTAAAAACATTTGTTTACTCGACTTTAAAGTAAAGGTGTGTCTCAGTTGACCTTTTACTTAGTAAAAGGACTTTAATGGTCAAATTAGCTGCATTTCAAAGGGGTGGCACAGCAAAATGAAGCTGATTTGATGGTTGATCTAAGCGAGCTGGACGAAGGTGGCAGGCTATGGCAAGCCAATTGTGTCAGTAATAGTCACTTTTACCTATTACATGACACAACGGCATGCCATAACACTCAAGTGCCATTTAGCAGCTGAAAATGATAGTGTTCAATATTTTCAGTCGGAATGAATGAAAACGGTCATATCTCAGCCAAGAATTGTTTTATAAATATGAGAAAAAAATCCATAAATACATCGCTTCAGCGTATAAGTTGCAGGCCAGGCAAATCAGGCAAAAAAAAAAACTGACTTATAGGGCGAAAAATATGGTAACTGCAACATGACTGTCAGCTGTCTTTACACAAATTACAATCAGCAGAGGAAGAGGAGCAACTTGCTGCATTGATGCCTTCACAAAAAAAAAAAAAAAAAACACTCTACCATCCTCAAACCATCCAAAAACAACTCACTGTTGTTGATTTTTATTAGCATACAAATCATAAAAGTTTGTCAGGGTAGCATTCCCACATAAGGCTTCACATTCAAAAGATTTGAACAGACACAGAGATGGAGCAGATAGCAGGGGCAAACGATACCCAAAATTACTGCTCAGGCACAGAGTCTTTAGTTGTGATTGCAAAAGTTAATCTAAGAACCAAAACAATGCTTTATGTCAATCAACATCCACACAAAGACAAACATGTAATTATTAATCAGAGTTTCTGACACAGTTCTCACAGATGTCCGAACCAAAGGACCATGTGACCAGAGGCTTCTCCACTTTCCTCCACTTCAATGGTTTCACCTTTGACCTCTGGCAGTGAGAACTTTCAATACTCTGTGATCTTGTTTCATCCATTCTTCCTGTTTTGCACATACATGTGCAGGATACACTCTGTTTATATGTTTGCGAATGTGTATGTAAAAGAACAAACAGTCCCAAATGCTCAGATAAAAGTTCTAGTTGCTTGGAAAGATCTGTATCATGCCTGCTGCTAATGGTTTGTAAGGAACAAATATACACACTGTGAGAAAGCATCTAATACACAACACCTGATTTATTAACCCCCACTGCTCAGAGTATGTAGAAATGAAAAGTGGTCATGTGACAAACATAAATTGGGTCAAGTTGGAAAAGTACTCTTCCTTCATGGTCTGACACATCCACAAACTGTTGTGCATTATTCAAAACCTTTTCCTCACAGTCCTGAGTGCCTCATCAGAACAACACCAAGACTGATAAGAGGGTTCATTAAACAAGGACTTCCCCATCAGACAGAGGCAACATGAAAATGTGGGTCAGACTAAACCCCAGTTCACATGTGAAAGATCTCTGGAAACAGTTTGTTCAGTGTTGATTGTTGTCAATCTACATGAAAACACGTGTTTATGTGGATATTATTGAGCAAGTTGAATCGGCTCTATCCAGTTTTCATGCCAAGCAGTGTGGAGAAACGTGGAACAATCGTACTGTTGCTTTAAAATTATTATATTTTTGACCCAAACTATCATATGAGCTGAGTGAGGGTGTGCTTTGTCGAAGGGTGGAGGTCGTAAGATACGGTGTGTGTTGTGATTGGAGAACATGTGCACAGAAAAGGAGGGGAGCGAACAGCGTCGTGTAAACTGGATTTAAAGAGCAGCAAGACGTTACACAGAAAATCTGTTCTTTCCAAAAAATAAATACAGTAAATATATATAAATGCACATATATATATGGGTGGATGGATGGATGGATGGATGGATGGATGGATGGATGGATGGATGGATGGATGGATGGATGGATAGATAGATAGAT
>JARVGV010000111.1:29529463-29539861 GCA_031762435.1 Hypsolebias longignatus | reverse complement strand
TTCCTTTTCCTCGATGCACTGCCATCAGAAGAGTCCTCCTTGCGTTTGGGAGCCATAATGAAGGGCTAATGGCCTACCGGGATGCTAGTAACGCTGTCCTCCTCCGTACAGTACTGTATTCTTCCGCCGCCGCATTACGACGTTTAACGTCGTAAAACCGATGTAACCACGTAACGTGAATAAGGGAGATGTGTCAAAACGTCGTAAGACAAAACCGTCATAACCCGAGGACTACCTGTATCCTAAAAAAAAATCAACTCTAACAATAGACTATTATACAGATGAACAAAAAATATTTTTAGAGCAAAATTATTTGGAAAAATACAGAACAAGACTACAGTGTTTTAATTGAACGCACTGCTTGATTCAGCTTTTGTAGATGCTGCTTCTTCCTTCACCGCAGATGACAGCAGGTGCGGAGACACGCACAGCAGCCGGTGATCATCTCATCCATCCATCCATTATCTTTACCCGCTTCGTCCTTCTCGGGTAGCGGGGGTCGCTGGTGCCCATATCCAGCAGGCACTGTGCGAAAGGTGAGGCACACCCTGGACAAGTCGCGAGTCAGCTGACGCACACGGCCGGTGACGAGTTGTCCATCTGAGCTTAACGCGACTTTTTTAAACCGACCGGTCGGACCTGCCTCCTCCTCAGCAAGTAGATTAACACAATTTTACATTGTACATTATTTAGTTTCCTTTGATTCGCACAACCGCAGAAGCCTGAGCCCACATGGCACAATGTGCCAGCGATCTCTTCCACAGTCTGATTAATGTTGTGCTCTCCTTTCTTCATCCTCTCATTTTATTTGTGCTGGATGATTCATAAAACCGCATCAAAGCCCGGGATCGGCTCATCCCACACATTAATCAGGACCGGTCCTAATCCGGGTCGGTCTGGGCCAGGTTTTGGGTTCAAAATAGAAATGACAGCTCTAGGTGGTTAACCTAACATGCATGTTTTTGGTCTGTTGGAGGACACTGGAGACTGTTCCACCGTGCTGCCCTTGGTCATTTCTAAATGAGATTCTGTACATCAATAATGAATATAAGAGGAACTAAAGCGACACATGACACTGTAGCTCAGACTCTAAATCTCAAGATGACAAACGACTGATTTTGTTTTTCTGCTCTTGCTGCGGTTGTGACCAGCAGGGCACTCCTGCAAAACAGCATGCAGGGTTTGAAATGCAAACGACAGACACTTTTTGTGTGGTGGTTGAAGCCAAATATAGTTTCTGATGGAACTAAAAGTTTTGCTGTGCCTTTTGACACTGTACAGGTAAGATGTGAAACTTCAGTGCACTTGAGGATTGGAAAGCATCCAAATTCTTGACCTCTGGTCTGAATCACAGCTTTATTTTTTATTGTTTGCTGATGACGGAGTTCTTGGGTCTAAATAAATCTGTGACCCGATCAGCACTTTAAGCTCTAGAGATGTGGTCAACTATCTGGAAAATCAGCCACCTTTTCCTTTTTTAATGTTGTTCATGATGGAAGTATTTCAAGGTAGTATCGTAGTTATTAGCAATAATTTAACTTTATTTATAAAGTATTCTTGAATCCAGTGCAGCAAAGTGCTTGACAAGTAAACATTACATTGACCCTGAAAAAGACTCAAAGTCAAAGTAACAAGTACAGCACTTTGCTAAAGAGGATAGAGCCTTTTTATAAAATCAAATAAAAACTCACAATGGTCTTGAGATAACTTGAAACTGACAAAAGTAATATACAACTTAATACAAGTTAACAGGAAAGTTTGTCATTTCTTTTAACTTAACATAATTAATTAAAAGGCAAACCAATGAAACTGTCCTTGACAAAAAAATATTGATTAAATTAATATTTTGTTTCACCTTTTAAGGCAAACATTGTAATCAAGTGATCTCTGCAACTCTGATACTTTTACACCTGTCCACCAGTATTTTGACCCACTCGTTGGTTAATTCCTCCAGTAAACTCAGCCTTGAGGGGTTCCTTCTCCAGCCAGCAAGTTTCAGCTTCTTCCACAGATGTTCAACAGGATTTAGATCAGGTCTCAAAAGGTCTCTTCAGATTAGTCCAGTATTTTGTTCTTAGTCATTCTTGACTGCTTTTAGCTGTGTTCTGGGTCATTACCCTGTTGGAGGACCCATGACCTGGACTGAGAACAAGCCTTTTGAAGCTGGGCAGCAAATTCAGCTCCATAATGCCTTTATAACCTGGAGATTGAATAGATCCCTGCACAGATCCAAGACAACCAGTGCCAGAAGGAACCAAGAAGCTCCAGAACATAACAGAGCATCCTCCATTCTCCTCCTTCACTTTAGGCATTGTGTCACTTTATTTGCAGTTTCTTTCTTGGGTCTGTGAACAGAGTTGATATGACTTGTTGCCATAAAACTCCAGTTTTCTCTTCTGTCCAATATATATTCTCACAAAAGCAATGTGTCTTGCCAACGGGCATTTTGTAAAATTCCAATCTTACATTTTTATGATGTGGTGACCTCATTGGTTGGATCCCATTCAGTCCAGTTTGGCTCCAACAGCGACCGATCATACGAGATGACACTGAAAAACCTTGACATTGGAGCCATCGAATGTCTTTTGGACGTCACGTGCTTTTTGGTTACCATTTGTATCATCCATTTAGTCAGTTTGTCATTAATGTTCCTCTTGTGACCTGAATAATATGTGCAGTTTTAGTCAAAGGGACATCAAGTTGCTTGAAGATTATTTTTCAAACTTTAACATGCTTGTCAAGAAATGTATTTTTAAACTCTCTAGACAACTCTCTCCTCAGCTTTCTGTGGTCCATGAGAAATGTGGTACACACTATGATACCAAACCACACAGCTGCCACACCCTGATAGTTTTTTTTATTTTATTTTTTACCTGGACTATTGAGCATGAACTTTGATGTTTTTAACCACTTTGGCTATGGCTGCCTCATAGCAGTTGAAGGGGAAGAAGTTGGACTCCAGAAACCATCTTATCACCAGCAAACTGGTTGGTTCACTATACGGGAGTGCGCTACGAAGGGTGGCTGAGTGGTTAGAGCAGTGGCCCTCCAATGCAAGAGTTGGAGGTTTGACTCTACCAAAAAAAGTGTTCCTGGGCAAGACACTGAACCCCTCGTTGCCTCCATGTGTGTCCCATCAGTGTATGAATGTTATAAAGCACTGCTTATTATCTGTAAAGCTAGAGGGCTGTATGAATGAGTAAATGAAGGCACAGATAAAGAGCTTTGAATATCTTGATGATAGACAAGCACTATAAGTGCAGTCCTTTTACTTATGGGACTGACTTTGTTGTGGCTCCTCAGACTGATGAAGTCCTTTGGATGAAAGATGAAACGTTTAAAAAAGAAAGAAAGAAAGAAACCATCTAGATGACCTGACAACTTTGTTGGATTGTTTTCCTGGATTATTGAGCATGAACTTTGATCTCACAAGGATTACTTCCTTCCATCCATCCATCCATCCTTCCATCCATCCATCCATCCATCCATCCATCCATCCATCCAGGATAGAAACCCAGCAACACTCTCCAGCTTCTTCTGGGGGCTCCCAAGGCATTCCCAGACCTGAGAGGGTATATAATCCCTCCAGTGAGTTCTGGGTCTTCCCCAAACCTCCTGTCTATGAGTCATGCCAGGAAAACCTCTAAAGGAAGGCGTCCAGGAGGCATCCTCATCAGATGTCTGAACCAAGTCTACTCATTTCTTTAGATGTGAAGGAGCAGCACCTCTACTCAGAGCTCCTCACTGATTATGGATCTCACACTGTGCTTAAGGCCAACAATGGCCAATTCAGCTACTTGTGTCTAGGCTTTTGTTGGTGAGGGTTGGAATGTAGACAGACCAGTGATTTAAGAGCTTTGCCAGTCGACTCAACTCTTTCTTCACCACAACTGGATGATGTAATGCACTCATTACTGTGGATGAGGCCCCAATCCCTTTATCCATCTTCCACTGACTACGTTTTACCCTTTGATCAGGCAAACTGACTGAATTCAAGAGTGACGACATCTGTGATGCTAACAAGAAGAAGACAGTTTAACATGTCCCTATGGTCAAAGTTTTTATCTTTTTTGTCTAGGCCAGTGTTTTTATTACGTCGTTCCAGAATTCAAAAGCACTGTCAGACGTTCATTTGTTGATTTTCAGTAGCTTCTTATTCTTTTGTCTAACATGACTGAAATGATCATTCAAATCCAGAGTAAGTCAACTGGTAACGGATGATCCACAAACCAAAGATGATGATGAAGTGCTGCATTTACAGGTGGTGTAAATTTCCTGAGGGCTTGAGCGTGGACCTGCAGACAGACGATTATGACTAAATCTTGTGATTTCAGGAAGCAGGAGGTGGAGAGATCTGAACACTGGTTGAGTCTCACTTGGTCTGTTGTATCTTTTATGTTCGGAGCATATATGGAGACTCAGGAGCAACCAGGAGATCCACTGTGGTGAGAGGTAAGTGCAAGTGAGGAGAAAGTGGCAGGCTTGGGCTAAAAGGCAGTTTTTTTCTTTGAGCTGAGGTCCATCCAGGAAGGTGTCTACACTATACAAGAAAGTAACAGGAACTCAGGACTGGAGACACAGATATAATCCAAAAGATTAATACAAAGTTTCATTAGGAAGAACTCACTGTAGCTATCACAAACACCATAAGGGATGTAACGCTCCAGTGATGAGAAGCTGACACCCATGGTCTTAAATACTGGAGCGCATCAACTCAGGATGGGAAACAGCTGGAGGTCGTTAGTGTCACCCTGCCACTCAGGAAGCTGAAAAGGGAGGTTAGTGCAGGAAACAGGGATCAGTAATAAATATACCCAGGAAAGAGAGAGGTTAATTAGAGATTTAAATAGAAATAAGAGTAAAGTGGATGTTAGGGAGTTATTTCAGAGACCATCTGGGGATGTAGTTTTTAACAGTATTTTTAGTTTTCTAAGACGAACTGGCACTTTAGATAGAATATAAAAACATCTGGTCCATACTCCAATCTGGAAGGTGGCAGTAATGCGCTTACAAGTTGTTTGCCAACCGCCATAGAACAACAAAAAGAAGAAGAAGAAACAGGGATCATTAAATTGACTGTTTAAGCTCATTTTAATGACCTTTGTATTGGGTTTTCCAGCCTTAAACATCCATCCATTATCTTTTACCCGTTTCTACCATTTTGGGTCGCGGGGGTCACCGGTGCCCATGTCCAGCAATCATATAAATGTGTTAATAGAAATGTGAAAAAAAATAAATTTTCATTGGATCGTTGTCATGTAAATGGCCTAAATGTACATTTAAAGGTGACCTAAAATGTTGTTTTAGTGTGGACGCAAGACTGAAAACACTTTCTCATATTCGTAAAGATTGCTCCTACGTGGAGACGTCCCAAGACAAATTTTCTAGTCAAAAATCGCCTTCAAGCTCTTTTCAGTCTTTTTCTTCTGTTTCACTGCTCAAGGATAACTTCACTCCAAAGTCTTTTTGTAGAAAATCAGAATCATCTCTAAAAAATACATTTATTGACCGAACCCTTCAGTGTTTTTGATTCCTGTTCCACAGGTCGCGCTGTAAGGTGAAGTCGGACCAATGCAGAGAAAATCAGTTCTAAGATCCGTGAGCTGAAGAGAAGCCCATATTTCCTCCACAGTAGAAGCAGCCAGCAGGTAAGCTGTCGCTCCTTCAGGCCTCATGTAACGAGTCAAATTTATTGGCCACACCAAATCATTTCTCCAGTAAAAGTGTGAATTATAAGGATTGCTTTTTGATGATCTTCTACAGCAATTTAAAACCTATCTGTCTATGTAAGAGCTGCAGGAATGATGGGCGGTAATTTAATCTCTGCTCTTGAAATTGCACTTTCACGGAGACGGAAAAGGGAAAAGGAAGAAGCAAAGGGCACGAAGGCGACTCAGGTCATCCTTTTGTGTTTAACGTGATTTGAATCAGAGTTGCCGATGAATTACTTGTGTTTTTGTAGTCAGAAATTAATTTTTAAATAGATAGTGAAGAAAGGTGCTTATCAACACCCTGCTGCGTTGGTGCACTCAGCAACACAAACACAGTATTTAGTTGTGTGAACACTTATGAAGCATTCAATCTATTGATCCATTTTTCTTCCGTATGTTTTTTGGCATCTTTCACTTTCCACAGTTTTTGTGCTATTTCAAAACTTATAAATCAAAAATGTTCAGCTCTTTCAGGACAGTCCTGCTACGACTTTTAGTATTGATGCAACTTTAGCTTTTTGAATATTTTGCCTTTTTTGACACTTTTTTCTCATAGAAAATGAACTGAGCTCATTTTGCATTCTTCAAATCTTAAGATCTGTTTACAACCTTTTACTGCTCCTTTCACATTTTGTTCTGGTTCAGCTTCTTTCAGCTTCCTTGTGCAAATTTAAACTGTTTTTCAGCTACTTTCAGCTGTTTTTTTTTCAGCTGTTTGTGCTCCTTTCAGATCTGTTCTGCTAACTATGAAATTTTTGTGCTTCTTCTAACTTCTTTCTGCTAATTTCAGCTTGTTATGTTCCATTCAGATTATTTCTGCAAGTTTCTGCTATTTCAGCTACTATTTAGCTGTTTTTAATACTAATTTTAGGTTTTGCAGCTAATTCCACATTTTTTGCACTCTTTTTTCAGCCTAATTTCAGCAAAAATATGCCCTCTCCACTTGCTTCTGGTCATTTTAGCTTCTTTTTTCTTTTTATTTTTTAATCTATTTTGCTTTAAATTTTTTATTTTATTTTATTCTGCTGATTCAGCAAATTTCTGCATTTTTAAGATCATTTCTACTTTTTAGTGAGCATTTCTGCTTTTTTTTCAGTCTAACTGGGCACACTTGTGCTCTCTGCTTCTCTGCTACTTCCTTCTGCTAATTCAAATTTCTTTCTGCCTTTTCAGCTATTTTGTGCTAATTTCAGCTTTTTCTTAGCTAATTTACTGACATTTATGCTAATTTTTGCTTTTTTACAGTAAACTAAATCAAGCAAATATGTGTTCTTTCTGCTTTCTTCTGCTAACTTGCTTGTTCTTCCATTCCAGCTGCATTGCAGCATGCTTTTAGCTCATTTTAGCTGTTTTTCAGCAAGTTCTTCAGCAGTAAGCATCCACACTGCATTTTCACAGAAAATGCTATTTCTCTTCTTGCATTGCTTGAGATTTATATTGATATTTATACTGTACAGGTGTATCGGCATTATTCCCCTTAATTATTGACCATCACAAGTGTTTCGTGAAGGTGGCTGCACACTCATGTTTCACTTGTTTATGTCACAAAGTAACTTCTGAAGTGATATCATTACCTCCGAGGGGTCAAAATCCACTCCTCGAGTAATTAGTGCATGTGCTATAACACACAGTTTACCTGCTTCCAGTGTCTCACATTGCAACACATTCTCCTTGACTAAAATATTTATCACGCATGGAGATTATGTAATGCCAGATGGGTTTATCCGAGGTGATCTGGGACCTCTGTAGTTGAGTGAAAAGGCTCAATTTGGAGGTTCTTTCGATGAATTAGTATGTTTTTACACCCAGGATGGTTGAGTAATGTTTGCACAAAGGTTTTTAGAACAATCTTTAACTAGAGTTGAAAAACTCCTTGGAATGGTAAACACACCCGTCTAAGGTTTAACAATAACTGCATGTGTTTAAGCACATATTGCATGTGTTTGCATTCTGGAAACAGTATACTGAGACTAACTGCCCCCGCCTTGTTTCAGTGTTGGGAATTGAAGCCAACATGATGCGTTTATGGAGGTGGTGTAGTTAATTTTTGCACTTCATCTATGCTGGCTTTCAAATCTTGTCTACTTCTCTGCATAAAATCACACATGAACTTTTATTTCAAGAATGAAATGATCAATAATAAATAGGCTTTTTAGAAAAAAAAAACTGTTATTTGAACGTACAGAAGTAAGAAATGTATAAATCTACAAGAGTAAACACCTGAAAAAAAAAGTAGTATGTTTTTTTCTTACCAATGACAATGTCCATTGTTTACAAGGAAGAGACGGCACTAAAAACTTGTACTGAAACCACCCAACAGGGAGGTGGGTTAAACTCTGGGTTCCTGTCCAGTCATTATTTACAGCCTGTGATTTGCCCAACTGGTGTGGTGTTTAACCAGCTGGGTAATGCACCGAATCAGTTCTTTACCCTCGCTAGGGTCCTGGAGGGGTCATGGGAGTTTGCCCATCCTGTCGACGTGTTTTGTGGATTTGGAGAAGGCATTCTAACGAGTTCCTCGGGGTGCACTTTGTGGGGTGCTTCATGAGTATGGGATTGGGGGCCCGTTGCTACGGGCTGTTCAGTCCCTATACAAGCGGTGCGAGAGCTTGGTTCGCATTGCTGGCAGTAAGTCGAACCCCTTCAGGGTGGGAGTTGGACTCCACTAGGGCTGCCTGTTGTCGCCGATTCTGTTCATAACTTTTATGTGCAGTATTTCTCAGTGCAGCCAGTGGGCGGAGGGTTTTCGGTTCGGTGGCCTCAGGATTCCATCTCTGCTCTTTGCAGATGACATGGTCCTGTTGGCGTCATCATGCCGTGATCTTCGGCTCTCACTGGTGCGGCTCACAGCTGAGTGTGAAGCTGCTGGGATGAGAATCAGAACCTCCAAATCTGAGGCCATGATCCTCCACCGGAAAAGGATGGATTGCTCTTTTCAGATCGAGGGTGAGGTTCTGCCTCAAGTGGAGGAGTTCAAGTATTTCTGGGTTTTGTTCACGAGTGAGGGAAGAATGGATCGTGAGATTGACAGATGGATTGGTGCAGCGTCTGCAGTATTGTGGACTCTGTACTGGTCCGTTGTGGTGAAGAGAGAGCTGTGCTGTAAGGCAAAACTCTCTGCTTACTGGTCGGTCTATGTTCCTACCGTCACCTATGTTCGTGAGCTCTGGGTCTGGGTCTGGGTCTGGGTCTGTGACCGAAAGAATGAGATCATGGATACAGGCAGTTGAAATGAGTTTCCTCTGGAAGGTAGCTGGACTCTCCCTTAGAGGTTCAATTATCCGGGAGAGACTCAGAGTAGAACCGTTGCTCCTCCACATCGAGAGGAGCCAGTTGAGTTGGTTCAGGCATCTGGCAAGGATGCCCCCTGGGCCTCCCTAGGGAGGTGCTTCAGGGATGCCTGACTGGAAGGAGACCCCAGGGAAGACCCAGGATACGCTGGAAAGACTGTGTCTCTCGGTTGGCCTGGGAACACCTTGGAGTCCTGCCAGAAGAGATGGAAGAAGTGGCTGTGGAAAGAGATGTATGGGCTTTCCTGCTTAATCTACTGCCCCCACGACCGGCTTTGGGACAAGCAGAAGATAATGGATGGATGGATGGTAATAGATGTGGTCATTTAGAAATACAGAGCACTGAAACAGCAAATAAGTGACTTTATGATATATTTCTATCTAAAGCAGATAAATAGTGTTTAGAGTTTTGCATAATACAAGGTACATGATACAAGTAAGATGGCGCCTTTGTTGACGGCACGCAGTCTACCTCTCCTGGTTTTTTTTAAGTTGTTTGTGTTTTGCCTTTTTTTGATTGATGATGTCTCCTCGCTTCTGGTCTACGATCGCTCAGCGCTTCTAATTATCCACGACTCGCTAACCAACGTACCGACTTCTGGTAATTTTGGACATTTTAAGTCACCACCACCCTTCCTGGCGTCCGTTCCTGCCTACCTACGCCGCACTACCTGTACGTTGCTACGCAACAAGCGCCGCAGAAGACGCGGAAGGAGAGCGGGAGTCCTGGTCAGGTTCAAAAACTACATCTCTCACTGTACGGCTGATCATCGGCTTCTCCTGGACTTACCTCCGGAATTTGGCGACTTTGATGTTCGTCGTTCTTTGTTTCGCCGCCATCGCTGCCTCGTTTCTGTCAATCATGACGTCAGCGGTCAGTTTCTACCATTTCGCCCGGTGCGGACCCGGAAGCGAGGCTGCGTTCACCAGAACCTCCGCCCGCTCGCTCGAGCTGTGGATGACGTAATCGGTTGTGCACCAGTACGTGCAGCCCTGTTTAACTCCCGATCGCTCACCAATAAAACTTTTTTATTACGTGATCTGATCTCCACTCATCATCTGGATGTGTTTCTGCTGACTGAGACCTGGCAGACACCAGGGGACAACAGCGTCTTCTCCGAGCTCCTCCCACCTGGCTACTCCTACCTGAGCGCACCGCGAGGGTCCGGCCGGGGGGGCGGCCTCGCTGCTGTGTTCAGTGATGAGCTCAGCTGCCGCTCCCTGCCTCCTAAAACCTTCAGCAGCTTTGAGCTTCAACTGTTTGTGCTGGAATCTGCACAACCTCTGCTGTGTGGGGTGATTTATCGCCCACCAAAATACAACAAGAACTTCCTCAGTGAGTTCTCAGAGCTGCTGGCTGAACTGCTGCCAAAATTTGACAGTTTGCTTTTATGTGG
>JARVGV010000111.1:29408913-29420054 GCA_031762435.1 Hypsolebias longignatus | reverse complement strand
GTAACAATCACACCCCCCCCCCCCCCCTTTTTTTTGTACAGTCAAAAGAATAATAAGGAACCTTGTGCACATTCTTCTTACTCACTTCTCCGCTCCCCCATTTCCTCTCCCTCTGAAAATGAATGTAATCAAAAAGCTAAGGGTTTGCTTGGCATATTCCATTGTGCCCTTATAAGCTTTTATCCCCTCCAACCACTCGCCTCGCGCTCATTTCTTTTCTTGTTTTGATTTAAAGATGCAGTGGAAGTACTTAGCATTTAGATGACATGCTGCGGGAGAGAGGTGTGATGGATCAGCGCCTCTTCACACGACTGAATTTCTTTGAGAGGCCCAGAGTTGGTTCTGCCAGCGAGACGGACGGATCGACAGAGCGTCAGGCCAAGCGGGCAGTGGAATACCAAGTCCCCTTTGCGAAAAGGGCCTGGCATGGCTGGAGAAGGGGAGGGGTGGAACGCGGCTGGGAATGCCAATGCACTGCCCAGACAGCCGTCTCGCCCGTGGCGCCTCTGATTGGTTAAACACACCATTAGCTCTCTGATTATAATTAGCCGAGTCATTATCTACAGAGAAGTGGCTCGTTCATTGTAAGAAGGAGAGGAAGCGGTTTTCTTCTTCTGGTCGAGGCGAAGACAGTACATATGTTGTGCCCTCTGAAAAGAAATCAACTGAATTACAGTTTGACACGAAGCTTTAAAGCTAAAGGGAGAAAATCATGGTGCTCTTAAAGAAAAGAGATATTCCTCTCTTTGTATTTTACATGATGAAGGGACTATTATGCACTCATATTTTCTGGTTGGAGAAAGAAGCAGCCTAAAGCTCATAAAACCAACTGGAGGACAAATTAACCTTCAGTTTTTTGTGTCTCCTTATAATATAAGTGAAAAATGTGCCACCTGTGCTTTTAAATGGTCACGTCCTGCTCTGCGGCTGATGCTAAATTACGTGACGAAAGCTTAAATAAATCTTTGTGATGACTCTGTTCCATCGAGCCTGAACCTCTGTTTTTGTCTTTCAGCCTTTGCCCAAGGAGCCGTCGTAGGATGCAGGAGAAAACAGCAAGTATGACTTTATTCAACTACTGTACTGTATTTCATTCCAATTTGCATGCAGAAATCAAAATTTGATTTGATTTATTTGAACATACAAGAATTTATGGAACCTATCATAAAGTTATCTTTGAATAAACATGGACAGATAACTTGGTGTCAAACAAACTGAAGATGGCCGCTATGTCCAACTGACAAAAAAAAAAACACTAAGATGGCCGTGATGCAGCCAGTTTTACAGACACTAAGCTAAAATCAGATGTAGCATGAGCTGAGCATCATCCATAACGCCAACTTTGAGGAATAGACACTGTGCAGTACGGTATTATTACCATATTTTTCAGACTACAAGGCACAGTTAAAATCCTTAAATTTTCTCAAAAATTGACAGTGAGCCTTATAATCCGGTCGCCTTATGTATTAATTCTGGTTGTGCTCACTGACCTCGAACCAACTTTATGTGGTGCAGGCGCTCAAAAATCTGTCAAAATAAACTTGTTTCACTTAATGTACATTATAATCTGGTGCACCTTATGTATGAGAACAAACCCATTAATTAATATTGCGCCTTATAGTCCGAAAAATACGGTAGTTAAAACTTTGGGAACAACTATTAATGTCAACCTTGTCTGTCTGTTAGTAAAATATCTCTTGAACCACTGAACATACTTTAATTAAACTCACAAGCACTTTACATTTGATAAACATTTTGAAATCATCCCATTTCAGAATGCACTACAGCTAACAGACAACACATGCATCTACGAGATAATTGTGTTTCAACGAGACTAATCTGTATAAATAAAGAAAATTAAATTAAATCGATGATGGACTTGTGACCTGTTCAGGGTGTACCCCACTTTTCACACAACAACTCTTTGAGATGGTTACCAGCTCCTCTGCGAAGGAAAATTTCAGCTAAGAGAATGTATAAATGTATAAATAGCTATAACTCGGTTAATTTAACAAATATCAAACAAAAATTTGATGTGGTAGAAGCTGGGAGTCATTTACAACAGTGTTTTGCAAAGTGGGGGCCGGTGCTGCCAGGAGGTGCTAAGTGGGCCCCAGAAAGCTGGCAAGAATAAGATTTTTTTTTAAAGCAAACATAATAAAATAATAATAATAATAATAATAATAATAATAATAATAAAAACTGCACACTATAGGGCAACCTGTATCTGTCATGTCCAGATAAACACACTTGACAGAGATGTTGAATTCCTTTTGTTTTGTTCTTCTGGTCAACAGTTTGTTGAAAAGTTGTTTATTTCAGCGGGAATATGTCTAAAACAAGTTAATAACATTTTTATGCTCAGCAACTGTAATAATTAATTGAATATAGTAAGTAAAAGATACAACATTCTAAAAGTTGTTGTTTCTTTACATATTTTGTAGCACTGTGGGTTTGAGATGGGGGTCTTGGCCAGAAGCTAATGCTGTTTGGGGGTGGGGGGGGGGGGGGTCATGGCATGGGAACGTTTGGGAACCTCTGATTTACAACACATAATCTGAGCTCTAAAATTGTGCAGCGTAGTAGCTACAAATGTTATCAGCACTGTTTATTAACAAAATATCTCAGTTATTGGCTGTATATGTGTATAAAACTCTAAAATTGTGAGACAAGTTGATTTAGGATGGCTGCCACAGCTATTCATAGGCAACATAAACTTACTATAACTCAGCCAATTTTACAAATATTAAGCTGTATGTGGTAGTAACTGAAGGTCATCCTCATCCCATCCTCTGAGAGCTACCACAGCTCACAAAATCCCACAAACTCATGATGCCATTTTCAATGTTTGACAATAGCTACAAAGCTTGTCACTTTTCAACTTCAGATAATCGTCTAAAACTCTGGCATGAAAAGTGTCAAGCAATGAGCATTCACTGAAGGAACGTTTAGTCTTTAAATGTAAATCCAACAGGAAACATAAAAGATGTGCTACAAGAGTTCACTGTTGATGAGAAACGGAATTAGCCAGCCTTTTTTTTAATTTTTTTTCCATCTTGAATTTTTCCAGTTCAGCATTCAACAATGGACTGATTTTCAAAACCTCCACTAGAAAAACATTCTCAGATTTACTCTCTAACAGCTTCTCACCTTGGGCTAAATATTTTTAGACAGAATTTTGGTAACACTTTACAATAAAATACACAAAATTTACTTAAGTATCAGTACTAGGGAACACCCCAGGAACGAATCAGGAGCTAATGGGTGGTTAACCAGTACTTACTAGGGAACACACAGCCAAGCCTTATTAGAGGACAACTGGTTAGTTACCTTGTAAATGAAAAGGAACTAATCAAGAACTAATGGGTAGTTACCATGGAAACCAAAAGGGAACAAATCAGGAACTAATGAGTAACAAAAACAATAAATAAATAAATAAAATAAAAGAACAATTATATAATGTTCAGAAATGAAGAATTCATCCCAGATCTAAGTTAAGCTGGAGCAGATCTGAACTGCTGGCATGGAGGACAAGGTGGAGCTTTGTCATGCAGAGAACATCAGAAATAGCTTTATAATAGGTGTTACTCTTTATTTATTTATTTATTTATTTATTTATTTTTACGTGTGTAACATTATAAAACACTGATTGATATTGATCATTGTATTGCAGACATTTTTTTCTAACAAATGTGTTTACAGTCTCGTTTCACTGTAATGGTAACAAACCAGTCCCCTAGTAAGGCTTGGCTATGTGTTCCCCAGTAACTACTGGTTAACTACCCATTAGCTCCTGATTCATTTCAGATGCATTCCCTAGTTAAGCATTTTTTTGTACCTTATTGCAAAGTGTTGCCTAAAATTTAAACTGCAACATTTGATTTGATAACACTGTCAGAAATAAAATTGAGAAGCCTCTGCATAAAGTGTCATTTTAATGCCC
The DNA here is from genome assembly GCA_031762435.1 of Hypsolebias longignatus. Lineage (NCBI taxonomy): Eukaryota > Metazoa > Chordata > Actinopteri > Cyprinodontiformes > Rivulidae > Hypsolebias > Hypsolebias longignatus. The sequence continues at coordinate 29,416,111 of JARVGV010000111.1, read as the reverse complement.
GTTGTCTAATCAACGCTGTAAATTTGGTAAATAAGAGCCTTGGAACCATCTCAGTTGCAGGTTTGACCGTCTTGTTGCCTCAAGAAATGAACCACTGCAAAAACTGGCATCTATTTTAGACAAACTTTTCAACGGGTGCATCACGCTCGACAGCGTTGTGTTTCTCCAGACAAAACAGGAACAGGGTCTTTTAAAGTGAAGGAGGTTGGATACAGTTCATGTTGGAAGAAAATCACAGTGGAATTGTCCATTTCTCAGGATGCATTCACTTTGATGTATCGGTGGAGTAAAAAAAAAAAATTAAAAAAAAATAAATAAATAAAAAAAAGAAATTGCTGCAGTTATTGGCAGTTTTAAAATATATGAGGACTGAAACTAAAAAGCTCTCCTGTGGTTTCATCAAAGGTAGAAGCTTTTTTTTTTTTAAGATCCAAGTTTTTATTCAATATGGAAGGAAGTTAGAACACAATTTGTGGAAAATGTTTTTAAATGACCACGTTCTAAGTAAACTAACAGATTGGTGAAATTAGGGTGCTTTGCATGACAAGATTGCTCCAAGTCGATCTTCTTTTATTAAATCTTGCTCCATCTTGAACAGGGTATTGCTTCTCTCCTGACAGGTAAGCTTCACTTCTAACATTCAGGCTTTTTGCCTCTAAAACACAACGAAAAGTACCAAATATTAAAGTGAAACCGTCTCCTGAGAACGTCGTCTATCTGCTTTTTTTTTTTTTTTTTTTTGGTTCTGCAAAACCACAAGCTTTAGGAATCTTCATGCCTTACGTCTCATTGCCAATATTCTAAGATTGATTTTCCCTCCTCCACTGAGAAAACAAAATGAATCACGCACAATTACCAAGGACAGGGAGAAAAGGGGAATGGGGGAGTCATAAATATTTATTTGCCAGCCCTGGAAATTTGTGCAATTCTGTGTGGATTTGCCAACTTATACTTAAGTGTCTGAATGATTTATATGGGCAGTCCTGGGGTGCTGCATTTGTCTACTGTCACCCTGAATCATTTATGCATTAATGTTTATGGATTCATGCATATAACATATTCATGGCAGATTCCTATTACCATTTAGGAAGGGTTTTCTTGATCAAGAGAGGCTAAATGAAGTCATTAATGTCAGGATATGACTGAAGGGACATGAGTCTCACGTAGGCGGGATTATATCCTCATACAGAAATCTTGCCCTCAAACACAGAAGTCAAAGCTTCTTGTGAGACAAATCTGGTAAATATTTAATATTATCTTGAATATTATTAAAAGAATAGCAGAGAGGGGCAAACAGACGTGTCTCACCGGCAGCTCAAATTTCGTAAATTCTGTACATATAGTAGATTAATCCGGTTTAATATTTAATTGAATGAAATAAAATAGAATAAATAGAATAAAAGAGAATAAGCTGTATTGCCATTGCACTGCCTGAACAATGAAACTGAAGGTGCCTCAACTGACAGTGTTTTATAACAATAAAAAGAGGGAAACAGTGAGACAACTATACATAAGCACAACAATTCATACAAAAAAAAAAAAAAAAAACATCAATGCCAAAATCACAGACATACTGATAAGAATAATACTTGTGAGGTAGTAAAAGCAGACTGCAGACAGATATTTCACACCCTGTTGTCGACCAAACATATAAGGAATATTGCATTTAGGGAGTTTAACGGATATTTAGAGTCCAGATGGTCCATGGGAAGAAGCTGTTTTTGAGTCTGTTTGTGTGGAGGAGCTGTGTGCACCAATCCTTACAGACTGAAGATGGTTTGTAAGGGAGTCAGATATAGTGGTATAAGTGGCTGGGGAGAATTCTAATGCAGCCAGCTTGTCTACCAGGATGTCTGTCAGTAAGGATAGTATTAAAAGCTGAACTAAAGTTGACAAAAGCAAAGTGACAGAGGACTTATGGAGATCTAAGTGGGTCATAGCAGTGTGGAGGGCAGCAGAGATGGCATCATCAGTAGATCTATTTGCTCTCTATGCATATTGATGAGGATCAAAAGCAATGGTGAGGCAGTCCTTGATGTGCTGCGCCAACAGTCTCTCAATACCTCTGTCAGAATCAGAATAAACTTTATTATCATTGCACCAAGATACAGCTAGAACATGTACGTACAGTCGTCCGAAAGATGGACGGAGTGTAAGAAGCTGCAGCTACACTAAGCGCGGCCTTCTTGTCCTTTTTCAGAATAATAATCTTAGATAGGAAAAGGGAGAGAACTGTAAGGGTAGATAGGGGTATTACAAAAAAGATATTTCACATATTGTCTATCAGGACATGATTTGAGACATCAAAAAAAAAAAACTCTACCAGCAAGCACAATTAAAAACAGATTACATGCATTTGAGGTCGAGGTGTTGAGTTTTGTCCATGAGCATGCTTTTAGATCGGCCACAGTTCTGATGATGTTGTTCAGCCAGCAGTTCTGATAAGCTTGCACAGAAAGTTCTTGGGGGGACGATAGATGAAGCTTATTGTCCTTGGTTACTCATGACCCAGGAGAAATTTGATAGTCGGTCCATTTCCAAGGCCGGTGGGGAGTCAGATTCAGACAAGCTTGAGTGTTGATTTTCTTCAGGCAGACAGATTTTTTTCTTCAGCCTTGAGTCCATCTGGACGTTCTGTTTCCAAAATGGCCTAATTGTGGGAATCGGTTAAAAAAAAAAAAATAATAATAATAATAATATTGCTATCAGTTATCGGCCAAACAAGTTTTAATATACCGGCATATTGGATATCGGCCAAAAATCCAATATCATGCATCCCTAATTTAATGTCAAGTATTTTGAACCCTTTATAATCAATAGTCTTTGTAAGAAGTCAACAGTGTATGTTTGACTTTATGCATTACTATGAAGGACATATTTTGAAATGTATTTTCCCTGAACATATAAAACATGTAACGTAGTTGCTTTTCTAACAGTGTTTAACGGCTCTTTTTCTCTCAGCTGTGATTTATTTCTGATTCTTTCCCAGTAATCCGTTTTGTCTGCATGTGACTTGGATCCACTTCTCTGTAGTCTCTAATCAAACACTGGAAACCCTTCAAAAAGAGATTTATTTTTCTGAACACATCCTTCTTGTCTTGACTTGATGTTTGCCATTGTGGGTCAACTGTTTGTGTTTTGTTTATATATACTGTGTAGATAGAAAGTTTGCATTTTTGTATGGAGAAGTTCTGCTACATGAGCAACTTTCCCATGATGGGATGCTGCCACCTACTGGATTAAACTTGTTTTCAGATTCTTGACTATACAGTAGTAAAATAATTGTTTTGGTACTTTGTCCCATTTTACTTTGTCTTCAATATGTTATTCGGCATCACTTTGTTTCAGCCTGCGAGCTCTGAAGAGCAAAAGAAGTTGCACAAAGCCATGTCGTCAGGAGATCTGGGCAAAGTGGACTCAATGCGCAAGAATTCACAAGATGGAAGGTTTGCTGCAGCCCCCATGTCCTTACAAAAATAGTTTTTTTGTTTTGTTATTTACATAAAAAACGAACAGGATGATTACATTTATGTTAAAGGTTTGTGTTTTTAATGTTTATCAACCAGGGTTCGGGGTAAGATGCGTTTCTGGGGGAAAACCAAGTACGGAGAAAAGAAGCTATCCAGAGAAAAGCTGATTGGTGGTGCCGATTCCTTTGATGGAGACTCTGGGGAAACCGGGACGTTACTTGGAGAGAGTAAGATAATCCTGCAGAATGTATTTTGTAGTTAAATGTGATTCGGTTATAAATATACTGAGTGTTTACACGTAGTGTTTACCTGAGGATGCCTTTGTTTTGGAGGCCTGAGGTGTTTATAACATTATCATCCAGCAGGTCAGGAAAACACGTCCCCACCCTACAGTCCAGATCTGATTCTGGAAAGAGGGTTCAGAGACTTGAAGGAGAACAAGGAGCCGTCTCCCAAGGTGAAGAGAAGGCGGAGTGTGAAGATCAGCAACGTGGCCCTGATGGAGCCCGCTCAGTGGCAGAACGATGCGCTGCAGATCCTTACCTCCATCAACGACTACAGGAGCATGAACGACTTCCTCATGAAGAAGGTAGCAACCTGCTCGAGTATCGTCTTGATACAATGGACTCAAACTGTAGACGATGCAGGTAAACGTTTAATGTGTTGTCATGTTCAGATCAGTGACTTGGACACAGAGGACAGTAAGAAGGACACGATGGTGGACGTCGTGTTTAAGAAGGCTCTGAAGGAATTCCGTCTGAACATCTTCAACTCGTACTCAACAGCTCTGGCCGTAAGTTCACAGTGTGAACACAATCATTTATACAATTACTGAATACTGATTTATCTGCAGAATTAAAAAGAAAAAAAAAACTTGTGATGAGTTATTAAAAACAAAACATTAAATCAGAACTAGAGAAATTGCATTTCCTGCCAAAAATGCAGTATGAATGCTTTTTGCAGAAGAATTTACTCAAATACAGCTGAAATTAGCTTAAAAAACATGAACTGTTTTGAAATGTAGCTGAAATGGAAGAACAAGCCTAAGTCAGCAGAAGAAAGCAGGAACGACACATATTTGCTGAATTAGGTTTGAATAAACAGAAATGAGCACAAAAACTAGGGAATTAGCTAAAACTAAAACCTGAAATTAGCATAAAACAGCTAAACCATAGCTGAAATAACAGAAAAAGCTGAAAGAAGCATAACAATCTGAATTTAGCAGAAATAAGTTATGGTCATTTTCTTGAAAGTATGTAGCTTAAATTATGAAGAAAAACTTTATCTGAAAACAGCTGAAATTAGCTAAAAAATGCTAGCTGAAAATGTAGAACAAGCTTAAATTAACAGAAGAAAGCAGAAAGAACATGTTTGCCCAATTAGACTGAAAGAAGCAGAAATGAGCGCAAAGAAGTGGAAATTATCTGAAAACAAATGAAATTAGCTAAAAAAAAGCTGAAAGAATAGCTAAAAAAAAAAAACAGAAAGAGGCTTAAATTACCAGAAGGAGGTAAAGAGAGCACATTTTTCACTGAATTGGGCTGAAAAAAAATGAAATTAGTGCAAAAAATATGGAATTAGCTGAAAACGCTTAAGTTAGCATGAAAACAGCTAAATAGTACCTAAAATAGTAGAAAAACCTGAAACTTGCAGAACTAAGCTGAAAAGAAGATGAAATTAGCTGAAAGAAGTTAGAAGAATCAAAAAGCTGTTGTAGTTAGCAGAAAGAATCTGAAACGAGCACAAAACAGCTGAACAAACAGCTAAAAGTAGCTGAAAAAAGTTTGCTTTGATATCAGTAGGGCTGCTTGAAGATGAACATCTTGCTTCAGATGGTGGAAGACCAACAGAAACTCTGTTCAGGATCTGAAATATCCCTCAGATCGTTAGTCAAGGTAAGAATCTTGCCATGTTGACTCTTCATGTGACCCTGCCGTCTTCCTCCACAGATGGATGATGGGAAGAGTATCCGCTACAAAGACCTGTATGCTCTGTTTGAGCACATCTTGGAGAAGACTATGCGTCAGGAGCAGCGGGACTGGAGGGAGTCTCCTGTCAAAGTGTGGGTCAACACGTTTAAAGTGTTCCTGGATGAGTTCATGACTGAGTACAAACCACTGGACGGCACCTTCAACAAGGTTATAGATCGATTGTTTGCACGGTTTTTTTTTTTTGCAGCAAAGTATATAAGAGCAATATTTATTATATATATTTGTTCCTGTTTATCTCCTGCAGCAGGTACCTAAACCTGAACGCAAAAAACGGAGAAAAAAGGAAACTGATATTGTAAGACATCTTTATTCGTGCATACATTATTTACCACATAATTATGATAATGATAGACAGAATGTTTTAATTTATTAGCTGGTATTTCTTTACAGTTGGTTGTGAGTTTTGCTTGTTTTTCAAAATGAATGTGTTTGAAATGCACACATGAACCTGTGCTCTGCTGCCCTCTACAGGTGGAGGAGCATAATGGCCACATCTTCAAATCCACTCAGTACAGCATCCCCACGTACTGTGAATTCTGCTCGTCTCTCATCTGGATGATGGACCGGGCCTATGTCTGCAAATGTGAGGGTTTTTTACAAAAAAACACAATTATCTTTAATTTGACACACCCTCAACATTTTAACTAGAAGCTTAAAATGTAAAAAGAGAAGAAAACTGTTTGGAGGCCAGGAATAGTGTTTATTTTTGACTAACATAAAAGTAGTCAGTAATAAAAAAGTTGTTTTGTAATGATCTAGAAAGACAAAAAGCTGAATCAAATCACACCAATGTGACAACTGAATGAGAACGATAAAATAAACTTTGACCCAATTTAATTTAAAATGCACATCTGGCATGTTCAGAACGAATGCAGAAGTAGAACAAGACAACAACACAGTTAAAATAATCACGAAGGAAAACATACTGTCAAAATATTATATTGTACAGCAGGGGTGCTTAATACGTCCATCGCAATCCACCGGTTGATCGCGAAGGCATTATGGGTAGATCGCATGGGATTAAAAAAAGAATGTCAGCCTATCATCCACCCTCACTATGAAACTTATTGCTTGATTGACATACAGGGCAGCCAGTCACAGCCTTCATTCTCTCAAACCAGATCTCAGAGTGGAGATTTCGGGGGGAAACCCACCCCCCGACACACACACACACACACACACCACCAGCACCACTTCATGAAATTCTCCGTATGTGAAGTTGCACACATGCACACTACAGGTGGCTGCAGTCCAAAGTTTCTCTGCTCTAACAACAGTTACAATAAATGTCAGAGAGCAGAGTGTTTTTTGCTACTCGCCCTTTTTCAGCATGTAGGAACAAAACTATTGAAATCCAGAGTCCAAAGAGATGTTGGTTTATTCACCAGTTTGGAGTAACTGTCATGCAGATGCTGCATGTGTGATGAATGCAGCTGAGACCTGCATCAGGGTTGCCAGATAAATTTAAAATATCTTATTTACCCCCTCCTTTTCTGTGCACGTTCAACAAGCATAGCACACACCTCATCTTAGAATATATTTACTCAGCCCATATGGCAGTTTAGGTCAAAATCCTATCATTTTAAAGTGACAGTACTATAGTTGGTCATTTCTTATCTGGCAACTCGACTGACATGGAAACTACTGGTTTTTTTTTTTTTTTTTTTTTTTTTTTGTAAAACCGCTCTTTTTTTTTTTATTTGCACCAATAAACATTTAAAAAAAACAAAAATTTTC
>JARVGV010000111.1:29397576-29408813 GCA_031762435.1 Hypsolebias longignatus | reverse complement strand
ATGGATGGATGGATGGATGGATGGATGGATGGATGGATGGATGGATGGATGGATGGATGGATGGATGGATGGATAGAAGTATTTGCATTTCATGTACCGGTATTATTCCATTTGGCCTGCAGCCTTCTGATAGATCTTAAATTTGGCCCTCTCAGGAAGTTTGGGCACACCTGCCACAGAAACTGAAGTCTGCCAAGCATAGTTTTCAGGTCATTGTTGATCACTGCTGTGTCCAGAGTCAAACCTTCTCTTATGCTCATAAGTTCAGTTTGGCTTAAAGTGAGCGAAGTCAGGCTCTGAGCCAATTTCAAAACTAACAAAAACTGGGTTTTCACCAGGAGCCTCTGAAGCTGCGACCCGGCTGATCTTGCATCTGACGTCTGTTGTGACTTGGAACTATTTAAATAAACTGAAATGAACTGAAATGAATTGAATTACTTTTTCAAGTTCTACAGAAGCCTGCTAATCACAAATTCATTCAAATCAGGTGTGTCAATACATGAAAACAACTAAAACATGCAGGATGGTGTTCCTCAAGGACTAGGATTGGGAACCATTGCTTTAAACAATGTTTCAGTTGAGCCTTAAATGTAGAAGAATAATCTTAAAGTTGTTTATTTGTATTTTATGTGTATTTCTGTACTTATCTTAGATTTATTATAGTTTTAGTATTTGTAATGCTTTTTAAAGGAAATTTGAAAATGATGTATTTTCTTGTACAAATGTATGAAATGGTTGTGTTCTTATCTTAAACCTCACCTCCATGTTGATTCTTGTTCATTAATGAGGCTCCCGATGCCTCCATCCGGTGACAGATGTTGCTGAGCCACCAGGACGCAGCCAAATGAAGAAGACTTTCCCCACCGGTGCTCCATGGCACAGACAAAGACACTGAGCTGGAGTTGGATCAGTCTCCTCTGGGAGCCAATCAGAATCATCTGTTAATCTTCTTTAAACCATCTTACAAATGGTCATAATGAAACGAAAACCTACAGAAACTTCTTTACAGTTTAAGATGAAACTTTCACTTTAACACAAACCATCACCAGAACGTCGACTAACAAACACAAAAACAGCAATTACTGTCAGAAGAGTTGAAACGTAAATTATTAAAGCAATGCAATCCAACAAAGAGTGTTCTGTCTGTAGTTTTCTGTGTAATTAACAACCTCATCTGGGACCTTAAAGCAAACTAAGGGGAGTTTCTTGAGAGCAGATGATTTTTCAGTCAGAGGCCAGCTTTCTTTGCTTTTCAGATTTTACTGTCAACACATGATTATTTGTCAACATCTGGTTAAAACAAAGCTCAGTTATATTGTACCTTGTTAGAAAAAGTTTAAAGATTAAGTAGCTTAGTGCCTGAGTCCATTCTGTTTTCATAGGAATAGAAACTGAAAGTGAGAAAGATCCCTTTATTTGGTCTAGATTTATAAAACCTTTGGTCATAACTAAAACTCACAAACTTTATTACAGGTTGGAGTCCCTCTTCTTTCTAGAAATATGGATGATTTTGTTTATCCTTCAAATTATTGACAACCCATGGTCCAGTCCAGGAAGCAGGGTTGCAGTCCTCCACACCTTTCTGCTTCTCCTCTGTTACCCACCCACATCCCCATTGACAGTGTCAACTTGCCTACGGCTTAAATTAAATAAACAAAAAATCAACTCTAAAAATATCAGAATCAGAATAAGCTTTATTATCATTGCACCGAGGTACAGCGAGAACATGTACGTACAGTCATCCGAAAGATGGACTAAGTGTACGAAGCTGCGTCTACTAAGCGTGGCCTTTCTTATTCTTTTTCAGACTAGTAATCTTAGATAGGAAAAGGGGGAGAACCATGAGGGTACATAGAGGTATTACAAAAAAGATCTTTCACATCTTGTCCATCAGGACACGATTTGAGACATCAAAAAACTTTACCAGCAGCACAGTTAAAAACAGGTTACATATGCATTTGAGGTCGAGGTGTTGAGATTTGTCCATGAGCCTTTTTCAGATCAGCCACAGTTCTGATGATGTTGTTCTGATAAGCTTGCACAGAAAGTTATCGGGGGTTTGAAGCTTATTGTCCTTGGTTACTCATGACCCGGGAGAAATTTGATAGTCAGCCCATTTCCAAGGCCGGCGGGGCGTCAAATTCAGATAAGCTTGATTGTTGATTTTCTTCAGGCAAACAGATTTTTTTTCTTCAGCCTTGAGTCCATCTGGACGTTCTGTTTCCAAAATGGCCTAATTGTGGGAATCCATTCCACTGATCCATGCTATGAGTCTCCCTCAAGGTTGACCCACCACGTTGACGAGTCCCAGAAGCTGCAGGTGATCTGCAATTCTCATAAATCGCCTCCACCTTACGGTTTAGCTCGTAAATCAGCTGATTTTGCTTGGTCAAGTCACGGATCAAACGTTCACACTGACTCGGAAGCTTTGTCATGGCCAAAACTGCTGCCGATGTCTTCTTTAATTGTCGATAAAACAGAGCCTCGCTGATGCCAAAAAGCAGAGTTCTTGCTATCATAAATCCAAATATGTAAATGTCTTCGGCGTCCTCCTGAGACAGGACTGAGAGACACGGGTCCATGACGTAGCTCACAGCATGCGTCTCAGCTCAACACACCAGTTCCCCAGCACCTTGTCGTTTTGTTGAAAAAAAAATCTTGTCAATAGAGTTGAACCAGATCCATAATCTTAATTTACGTTTGGGAGATGCGTGCACCACGACCGGTGTTAGTGCGATAGGCCTGTAGTCGTTTAGACAGTTGACGATTGATATTTTAGGGACAGGGATGATGGTGGTCAACTTGAGGCAGGATGGGCCAGAGGCCTGTGCCAGGGAGAGATTGAAGATCTTAGTAAAGACCCCTGAGAGCATGAAGGTGCAAGCCTTCAACACGCTGCCAAGATTTCCATCTGGCCCTGTAGTCTTCCTCGTGTTCATGGACCTGAACACAGATCTTACTTCATGTTCCTGGATAGTGAGAGGGCTTGTGGAATGCAGGGACAGTGTGGCTGTTTAAGGAGTGGTTGTCTCCAAGTGGACAAATAAATTGTTTAATTCCTCATCCAGAGAGACATCAACACTGACAGCCACAGAGGAATTGTAACTGGTGAGCTGTTGTCAGCCAGGTGATCTTCCACCATTCTTCTGTAGGCCACCTTGACCTCTTTAATTCCTCTCCTCGGGTCTGCTGTGGCCACATTGTATTGGCTCTCAGGAGCACCTGGACTTTGATGGTCATCCAAGGGATTAAGGTTTGGATAAATCTGGATTTTCTCAATGACTGCTACCCAATCTGTGCAGAATCTGACATAGGTGAGAGTGGATTCTGTGGAACCCTGGAGATCCTGCTGTTTGAATATGCTCCAATATGTTTGCAAAGCAGTCCTGCAGCTGGACAAGAGCCACCTCCAGCCAGGTTTTAACATATTTTATGATCTGCCTGATTTCCTCCTGAGAAGCTTGTATGCAAAGATGAAGAGCAGAATATGATGGTCAGATAGAGCCAGATGTTTGAGATGGGCTGCTCTGCAGGCATGAGCAGGTTAGAGTAGACCTGCTCCAGTGTAAAAAAAAAATTGTCCCTCTGGTGGCACACTGCACATGTGCAAATTTAGGGAGGACAGTCTTTAGGCATGCTTGGTTGAAATCCCCAGCAATGACATGAACACCATCAGGGTGGACTTGCTGCTGTCTGTTGACCATGTTGTACAGATAGTCTAAAGCTAGGCTAACGTTAGCATCTGGTGGAATATGAACTGTGGTGATGATTTGTACTCTTATCTTTCTAAATTCTGCAAGCAGCATATTCATATAACGTCGATATTCAGAAAGCAGTGGGTATTTACGATCTTGCTGTTAGTGCACCAGTCATTGTGAATATAAGTATGCCTCGCCTCTGCTCTTACCAGAGTCACCGTCATAGCGGTGGGTGGTGCATCCTGCAAGCTGTAGTGTAGAGTCGGGGATCAGCGGGTGCAACTAGGTCTCCATAAATATCAACACACAGCAGTCGCATGCAGGGGGGTTCGTTGCAATGCATAAGTCCAGTTTATCCAAATTGTTTACCATGGATCTTGAATTGGTCAGAAAAATAATGAGCAGAAGCAGTTTTATCGGATGTTTTCTTAGTCTAGCTAACAGACCCACTCAGCATTCCCACTTTTGCTTCTATTCCCTGTGCTGCCTGCGTCACTTCCACAGACCAATAATAATCCAAATAGTGTCCGGTGAGCTAGTTATGTCCAGCAGGAAACTGTTTGTTTGCTGAAAGTCGTCCATAATTGGTGACTGACAGCAGTAACTGCTTAGAAGCTCTGTGTAAACCTCATGAACACACTACAAAAGCAAACATAAGAAAGATAATACACTTTGTTCGAGAGTTAAGAGCTGCCGCCGTTTTCTTGCAAAGAAATGTTAATTCTAAACGTTTGAAAAGTGGTTTGTGTTGCTTTATTGGTTAAATTTGGTTAAAAACAACTTATTTTGAGGCGTCTACATACTTTAATAAATTGTATTTATTCATCCAAACTGTATTTGACAAAACAGTTATGATTTGGTTACGTTTCTGTTGCCTGTAGCATTCTTTGAAGGAATGCTTGTCACCCACAGCCCTCCATGCCAATATTTGTAACAAAGATCTCACAGGACCTGTTAGCGCATGGCATATGTGTTGGGGATGATTCAGTTACTACCAAGCTCAACTGTAAAACTGAGTTATAGACATTTTTGCTATGGTTAATGTTGACATATAACAGAAAGCATATGCAGTAACTTCCATTGTCCAGAACCGAAGCCAAAGTGTTTTTATATGGGAGCTGCCATGTTGCATTTTGTCCCTTACTTTTCATGACAGCAGGATGCTCATAAAACTATGGGGTGCCATTTGTAAAGTTACACAGTCAAAAATGAACAGCAATATTTTGGTTCATTTAGCCTTTCATAAAGAAAAAAAAATGTCAGTCATCTTTTCACCATGTCATTCATTCATTTATAAATGTCATAGTTGTTTTTTTTTTCTTTTAATTTCTGTCATAGTTCCTAACTAAATATTTAATTGAAATGCTAAATGTAAGTTTACAAACTAAATACTTAACTTACAAGTTAAATACTTAGTTAGCAAGCAAAATATTTAGCTCACGCTAAATATTTAGTTTACAAACTGTTTATGTCCAAGATAAACGTTTAATTTACAAACTAAATATTTAGTTAGTGAACTAAATATTTAGTTGTAAATTAAATATTTAATTTCTATGCTAAATATTTCTTTTCAAAACTAAACTTTTAATTTCCAAACTAAATATTTACATTCCAATTTAATTTCTAAACATTTAATTTCTAAGCAAAACATTTAATTCTCAAACCAAATATTTGATTTGCTAACTAACTATTTAACATGCAAGTTAAATATTTAACTTGCAAATTAAATATTTAGTTTGTAAATTAAACATTTAGCTTGGACATAAACATTTAGTTTGTAAACTAAATATTCAGTGTGGAATTAACTATTTAACTTGCTAACTACAGTAAATATTTAACTCACAAGTTGAGTATTTAGTTTGTAAGCTAAATATTTAGGTTGTAAATTAAATATTTAGTTTGGAACTATGACATTTATAAATGTATGAATGACATGGTGAAAATATGACTTTGAAAAATTAAACTATTTTTTCCTCAAGGAAGGTTTGCTGTTAATTTTTGACTGTGTAACTTTACAAATGGCAGCCCATATAAAACAACCTCATTTTCTGTGTATTTATCTCTTCTTCTTTTCTCCACTGCAGGTTTATTGACGTCTCTTTTTAGAAGAAAACTAAGGCCAGCCACCACGCCTGAACACCGTGTCCATTCACTTATGAGCCTCTCAAACTTTAAACAAGGCCTGACTCAATAAAGAAAAATATATCACCCAGAGATCCACCAGTCATCCCAGCAAGAAATCAAATGGCCAACACTTCGGGGAACTCTGAGCAGCATAGAAAAAGTGAAACCTTTCAGCGTCAGCATTGAACTTTCACTGCAAATTCATGGATTCATTGTTGAACAAAATCCCAGTGAGGAGCAGTCATCAGAGGAAAGGGGAGAGAGATATTCATTGAAGTACCTGGCTTTTTGTGTGATTTTTCTTTCTTTTTTTTCATCACCTACTGCCTGATCTCTAAAAGAAGACTCCTTGAAGATTTTTTTTCTTTATCTTTTGGACTTGATTTAAACTCATAAGAAAACTTTTTTTTTTTAAGTCTGCCCCTTTTATCTTCTTTACTATCACTGCTATGAAGCCGCTCGGCCTCATAATCCAGCAAAGTTTCTTTAACAACAGTTTGCTGCTCGAGTTGTGGCTTTACTGAGACTGAGCCCGACCATACCGTCCATCAGAGTTCAGCCTTTTTCTCTCAGATGAGTAAAACTTTACGAGGCTGACGCCGCCAAAATCTCTGTAGAGATGTACTGGAAGGTCATTGTGAAGAAAGATGAAAATCACACAAGAGAAGACTTGTTTAATCTACGTTTTCTCAATTTGTGACGACATTGACGGTAAAATTAGAACATTTTGGATGATTCGGCTTATATCTTCTGTTTTTTTTTTAACGTGGTGCCAACATAGACTAGAAGAGTAGTTTCTTGTTCTTGTTCACATCACAGGGAGAGTTTAGCAGATGTGGATCCCTGGCTCATTTTAACAGTCTAATGTATGGGTGTGTGTGAGCTCATCCGGACACACACTGTGAAGTAAGTCGCATCCAATGCATTATTCATCCTCTTGTATATTTTTGGGACATGCTCAGACCAGAGCTCACCATCTGGCAAAGAAACAATATTTGGGATTTTACAGCTGTTTGGTCTCATTTGAATCCTTAACTTACCTTTTGATTTTTCTCTTTTCCTTTGATTCAGTGTTTAGAAATATTTATATTGGGACAAAAATATATTAATACTGAAAATGGGAAAAACAATGACAGTATAGGTTAAATTCTGTAATTAAACTCTATTCATGTGTGATTAAATGTATTTCTGAATCCTTGTCCAAACTGAATATATTTTGATATGAAATGTTTTGGGCAGAAATTTGCAGGACGTGTCATTTGCTGATTTAAATGACTGTGTGACATTTGAAATATAGTGTATAGATATACAGTATCCATCTTATATATTTTATGTTCTGTTGCTCTCACTCTTAGGAAATGTTAGGGTAAAGGCAGCGCAAAAGGTTTATTTCATTAAACGAATAGCCGGTGGACACAATAGCAAAAACACATCTAAAACAAAATAACACAAATGCCAAAATCACAATGGTGCATTAAAAAGTCAAGATTTTTATTGCTCACTCTAGATTTTTGTTTGTTTTTGCAGGAGCTTAGCAAGATCCTGCTTTTCATGTGTTTTTGTTATTGTGTACATTATTTGTACTGAATCAAGTGCATCTCAATATACTGTATGCATCTGACGATATAAAAAGAGAACCAAGTTCTAAAAACTGTGAGAAAAATACTTGATGCACGTGTGTGTCATTGTATTACCCGACTTGGGGGATCGAACTAGTAAAAGTAGACCTTGCAAGGGTGCAACAGCTTTATGGGACTAAAAGGGTTTTAGAGTCAGAGATAAAGAGGTTATAAGCCAATTTAATTATGTATAACTTCTTTAATTGTTACAAAGTGTTTCATATTAATAAAAAAACAACAAGATTTGAGATGACAACAGAAAAACAGTAAGACAACAAAATGTGAGGAGGGTCCTAAAGCAGATGAATTCAACATGAAGAAATTGATAGAAGTGAATCTTCAACTATGATTTAAAACATAATATAAAATGAAACTTGCCATCCTTAAATGTCTGGGACACAGAAGAACAAATACAAAATTCCCTCAATTTTAGTTGATCAAGTTTTGATCAACAACACTTTGAGACCTAGAAGTATAAGGAGGTAAAAGTTCACTGATGTGAGTGAGAGACCGATTGTTCATTACTTTATAAATTAAAAGAAAAATAAAAACACGAAGGAGCTTAAATAAAATCAAGATGACATGGATCAGGTTTTTGGATTCAGTAAAAAAAAAAAAAAAAACAGACAAGAAGAGTCAAAAAGTTTATTGTAATGCAGCTGCTGGTGTGAGTCAGGATCCAGCGCTGGGGGTCAATCTGTAGTGATATGAGAGTTAGTTGTCTGTATATTTCTAACATGAAGGTAAACAGAAGAACAGCCACTAACCTTCTCAGGCAGATGAGGTGGAGCCACCTGTCGGAGCAGGATAAGATGACGTCACTGTCACTGGATGAAGGGCAGCAGCAGAGGAGCGCTGTGATTTACGTGGCCAGTGGGGCAATTAAAAAATGAGGTCCGAGAGGTAAAGTGGGGGTCAAGCACAGGTGGTCAGAGATCCAAAGACAAATCCAAAGGGTAATCTGTAATTTGATGTCTGTGGACCAGGAGTAGTCTGTAACAGGATCAGAATGGCAAAATGAGAGCAGACAGGGAGCAGGCAACGTGGGAGGTCCAGGAGGCAGGTGTGGGGTCGAGACGAGATGATCAAACAAGACTGTGAGTGAAACGCTGGACATCTACTTCCAAAAGGGTTTGATAATCTGGCAGAGGTTAGTGGTGAGTGGGGTTCTTAAATAGGGCAAGGAGCGGGTGTGGTGCTTGAGGGCTGATGAGCTGCGGGGAAGTGGGCGTGGCAGATGACAAGAGGCAAAAAACATGACAAGAAGTTTATAAGAATTCTGTGTAGCATGAAAATTGTGATTTTATGGGGGCAAATACCTCAAAGCTAATTTTGAAACTACTGTAACTGGAAACTAGAGCCATGGCTCCGACAGTAAAGGAAAGAATTACAAATAATAAAAAATAAACCATGATGACACAAAGACATGGATATTTTATAAATGCTAAGGTAGAAAATGGCAAATTTGTGCTTTTTCAAAGGTGAAAATAAATTGATAACAGGATAATTACATATAAATAATTGCATTTAAGTTAGTATCATCAGCATAACAATGATAAAACACACAACTGTATTTTGTATCAAGTGGTCAGAAGGGAACTTTTATTTTAAAAGATATATAATATTCAGGCTTAAGACTCTTGGGGCACCCCACATGTCAGAGGCACAAGAAGCAAGATCCTCCGATGTAACTTTTAGATAGACTGGTAAATGAACCAGTTAAGAGCTACACCTGAAATCCTAACCATCCATCCATCCATTATTTTTACCCGTTGTTTCCTTTTAGGATCATGGGGCCCACCGGTTATCCAGCTATCACTGTGCGAGAGGTGGGGGACACCCCGAACAGGTCTCCAGTCCATTACAGGGACACATAGAGGCAAACGAGACAAAGAACCATTCACTCTCTCACTCACACCAACTTAGAGTTACCATTCAGTCTAACATTCATGTTTTGGTCTGTGGGAGGAAACTGGAGTACCTGGAGAAAACCCACACATGCACGGAGAGAACGTGCAAACTCCATCCAGGAAGGTCCCTGGCCGGGATTTGACTCAACAACCTTCTTACTGAGAGGCAACAGCTCCATGAACAATCAACAGTCTTAAAAACAGCTAAATAAAATTAGAACAACTGAAACAGATGTTGACTTAGTTCATAAAAATATTTTTAGTTATTTCCAGAAGCGATGTCTCACTGCTCTAACATTAATTAAATAAAATTGATCAAATATGTAATTTCCTCTGAATACGTCTCACAGCAACAACAGTGTCTCCCCACAAATACAGGTTATCTATATGTGTGTGTGTGTGTGTGTGAGGGGGTAGGTTTCCAAGTAAACTATAGTCTGTTTAGTGAAAAATTACCAATTTCCACCTGATTCCATGTTTGATTTCATGCTCTTTTTTTTTATTTATTTTTTTATTACGTCTTTGGTTTGCACTCTGTAAATAAAATGTCCCATTGATTTGACTCAAAGTCAGTTTGGTGCTGCAGCAGTCAGACGCCATAGAAAACATAGAGCTAGATTTCTGCTGAAATAGAAATGATCAACTGTACCTTATTTACTTTTATGTAATCAATATTTCCAAACTGTAAGTAAGAAACTAAAGCCCGACAGCTCTGATGACTCCTTTGGCGCTAAACAAGTAATGAAGTATTCATAAAGTGTGACAAAGCATTTCACATTTTGTCAAACTGAAGTGTTTATAATATACATATTTTATACATTTTTTTGTTTCTGAATGTAATTGTTTTAAAATAGAGGTTTGAGTCTAAGGAAAACAAAATTGTAACTGATGCAAACTTGAAACAAATTGGGACTTTTAAAAACACTTTCTTGTAATGAAAAGAAAAGGCTTATATTTTATTTTGAATCCAATAAATGTTATTTGTTTTAATTTGGACTATAAGTGGCTTTGAATTAAAACTATCAAATTACTTAACCAAGACTAGTAAGATTTAATGAGGTTGGTTTTAGGGTGTGTTGTATCCCTCTTCAGGACGATAAGAACTGCACAAGTTCTACTCTAACAATGTGAGGGCCTGACATTTTGGTTAGTTTGAAGAAAAATCATTTTTAGTAGCTTAAAACAATGAGAGAATAAAAAATTAGACTTACCTTACAGAGTAACACTTTAAAATAAGGTACACAAAATTTGATTAACTGCTAGGGAACACCTCAGAAACAGATCAGGAGCTAATTGGTGGTTAACCAGTACTTACTGGGGACCACGCAGCCAAGTCTTATGAGGGAACTACTGGTTTGTTACCACAGAAACAGAGGAGCAATTCTCCATGTGGGTTCTGAATACCAGCCAGGCAATGATTTGTACTCAGTAATTGATAGTTAGCCATAGTTCAGATGACAGCGGTACAAGATTAGGAAATTGCTAATCAGTGGTAAGAATCCAATAAAACCAGTAATCACTCAGTTCAAAACTGTTTTTTTTACAATTTTGAACTGTGACCTCACTGGTGCAGGGTTTATTCAGAACCCACGTGGAGAATTTCTCCTCTGGTTCTGTGGTAACAAATCAGTAGTGCCCTAGTAAGGCTTGGCTGTGTGTTCTCCAGTAAGTACTGGTTAACTACCCATTAGCTCCTGATTAGTTTCTCTTTGGTTTCCATGGTAACTACCCATTAGTTCCTGATTAGTTCCTCTTAATTTCCCAGGTAATTAACCAACAGTCCCCTAATAAGGCTTGACTGCGAGTTCCCCAGTAAGTACTGGTTAACTACCCATTAGCTCCTGATTAGTTTCTCTTTGGTTTCCATGGTAACTACCCATTAGTTC
>JARVGV010000111.1:29368802-29382417 GCA_031762435.1 Hypsolebias longignatus | reverse complement strand
CAGCCTCATGGACAGAAACTGGAAGTTGGTTCCACAAGAGAGGAGCCTGAGAACTGAAAGAGCTTCCTCCCATTCTGTTTTTGGAAACAGAACAGAGTGTTCTGTTAGGAAAACCTGGAACAATAAGATCTCAAATAACAGATGGAGCTAGGTTGTTGAGTGCTTTGCAGGTTAGAAGTAAGATTTTGAATTGAATTCTGGACTTGAGAGGAATCCAGTGGAGAGAAGCCAAAACTGGAGAGATATGAACTCTCCTACTAACTCCAGTTAGGACCGTTAACTCTCTCACTCAAACCTTGGGACAATTTAGTTAGAAATAAACCTAACGTGCATGTTTTTGGTCTGTGGGAGGAAACTGGAGTACCTGGAGAGAACCCACGCATGCACAAAGAGAATGAATGCTGAGCTCAGAGAACAGACTCAAATTTAAGGTCTTGTGGATTTCAGCTATTACTCCCTAGTGGGGTGGGGTACATACTTTTATAACAGTAGGTGCACATGTGCATGCATGGGATACCCGCTCCAGTGTGTTTGCACCTATTCACCTTTGTGAATCAGTGCATAATTGTGTTGCGCTTGTATTTCTGTGAGCAGTATGTGTTCACTGACAGTGTGAGTCCATGCACATGCTGTCCTAAATGTTTGTGTGTGGTTGCAGTTGGAGTCTGAGTGCACCATGGCAGAGATCTCATCTGTGAATCACATGCCTCCCATCAGCCTGACAGCACTGAGGCAAGCCAAATCAATACCCTAAAGGCCTCCAACTCCTGCAGCTGAACTACACAGACAGAGACAGACACGCTGAAGAGTGATCGAGAAAAGGCGAGGGGGGAGTAAAAAAAAAAGAAAAAGAGAGCATATGGGAGGCTTATAAAATGATGGATAACAGCGCAGTCCAACATTTACTTTGCAGCAGTGGTGTCCTATGATTGATCCATGTCCCCGCATTTGACTTTCAAAGACTACCGGTAATGTTTTCATAGTCTTAACAGCAATAAAACGTTTTTTGTTCTTTTAAATCAGGGATTAATTCCTAAATAGAGAGACTATAGTTCATATATTGACACAATTATAAATATAAAACAGTCTTACAATCACACATAAACAATTTAGGGCACAGTGGATTAACCCAAAGTAAATAAAAATTATTTTTAAGTTTGTTCTCCTTGACCACATTGAAAAACATCCTAAAGTTAAGAAAATGTGACCTGGGGTGAAGTTTGTAAGGATAATTTTGCTAAATAAGAACCCAACCACACCATCTTTCACCAGTGGGAATAAACTGGCTCCAAAAATACAAAATGGAAGCTTCCATAAACCAGTTCAGTTCCCAGCAACAACATATTTTGGTCTAATATTTCCTTATACATATATCAGTGGTTGTTGCTTAGGTTTTCAGTCAATGTTTGTTTATTTTACATGTTATTATTTTTTGTTTACTATAATTTAAAGAGTTAAACTTGTTTTGGGGGTTAATGCAAATGAAAGATAAGCTTATAAAAATTGAAAGTATAGATGGATAAACTAACAAAACACGTCTTGTTAACTTTTCCTGTCTGTTTACTGGTCTTTGTAATTAAGATGGCAAAATGCTCTGAGTTATTCTAAGTAGGTCATTAAACGAGCCTCCAAACAGTTGTACAGACGGGAGGACTGGTTTTTATGGTTCATTCAGAAACCAAATGACAGCCCCGTGAACTGTGAAACCACCACCATGTACCATTGGTACATTTCCCAAAAGAAAGGTAGAGTGAACTGAGTGGGAAAGAAAGGCAGACTGATTCAGCGTTTTGCTCCCCGTCCCTCGGGGAGGTCCATGTCCAGATGGCTCATCGGAAAGTATCCTCCCCCTCATCCACAAGAGCTGCGTGTCTCGTGCAACAGAGAGCTTGTTCTTCCAGACTGTTCGTCCACGATCTGCGCTCTTTAATGTATAGGCCTCATCATTCATGTTACCCCCTCAGATGTCTGCTACAAACATGCATCAGCAATATTTACCCTTGAAATCAACAACTATATTTATTAAATTATATATTTACTGCTGTCAATCTTTAAGAAACTTTCATGAAAACCAGATCTTCTGCAGGAGTCTGCAATCCTGAGCAGATGACAGGATAGAGCAGGGGTCCGCAACCGTTATAATCCAAAGAGCCGTTTATGCCACTTCATTTGCTAAGAAATATGTCCCCAGAGTGACCATATGTGCACGAATCATAATCAGCAACTTGCTGCCACTTCCAGATTTGCTTAGAGGAGGGTCTTTTCTGACCAGTGGGGGTGAAGAAGAAGTTTGAAATAAAGACAACACAACCTATTTAATGTTTTTTTTTTTTTTAAATATTGCTTATAAAAATTGTTTTTTTTTTCATTATAAAACAAAGAAATATAGTTAAATTGTTTTAATTTACTGTATTGGTATTGTTACATATTAGGAGAAAATGAAAAAACAATCACATAAAAAATTAAACATTATTTATCCTTTACCTCCTTTGATAAAAACATAAACACTCAACTATATGATTTCTTTCTTTATGTGTTGGGAAAGAAGTATTCTATTGAAATAATAAAAAATACAGTTGAAGCAAATTTAAAAATGTGATTGTTGTATTGACTATTTGATAGTAAAATAATAAATAAATAAATAAAACAAGACCATAACTTACCTAAACTTTAGTTATAATTTTGTTTCCCCAAAGTTATACTTTTACTTCTAATTCACTCAGTTTTCACATTGTCTTGCCATATTTTTTCAGAACACTTTATTGTAATGACGTATTATTTGTGATGTATTTGTAAATTTGCATTTCTGCTTTGCTTCTAAGCAACTTGCCTTAAAATATAGAAAATAGTTTTCTGGTAGATTTTAAAGAAAGCTCACACATTGTGGCTGAACATTGGATTAATAAACTATTGGACTAACTAACTGACCAATGTGTTTTGCACCTTGTGTTCGTAGTATCATAAGAAGAGGTCGGTGGCAACTTGTCCGCGTTGTCTGACGTGTTGTCTTTCTCTGCCTCACATGGGTCGATTCCAACAGCAGCAATTTTCTGCAGACGGTAGTCTCTCATTTATCGCAGGGATCCGTACCCTGAAGCCCCCGACAACTGAGAAACCGTGAAGCAGGGATACAGTCGTCCAAGTTCAAGCTCAAATACATTAAACTTTATATCAAGGCTTTAGAAACCCTTCCCACACTCTTCAAATGTTCTAAACACTTAAAATTACATCATTAGATGTTACTAAATTTAACTTGCTAACTCTGCAGAACAGCAACAGCTCTGGTTTCGGTCCAACTCTGTTCTAGTCCAACTCGGTTTGTTTCTGCTGACCTGTCCTGCAGCAATGAAGCCCACAAATCAGTCCTCTAAACTCTTAAACCTACTCATTTTAACAACATACTGTACTTATATGTAAATTAGCTACAACATTTTACTCACCAGGCTCTGCAGTACAGCAGCGGCTCGGTTCTGGTCCGACCCGATAGATGAAAAAAGTCCCGAAACAGCATGACTGCAGCCCACCACTCCGTCCAGCTTGATGTGCACATGCTGTTGCCCAGGATTTAATCCACCACCTCTGGTCTGGTCCGGACCAGCACTGCGTAACCAGAACCTGACTGAACCCTGCAGCCGTCTGTTGTCTGCAGCTCCCAGGGTCAGGTCACACCGAGTCCAGCTCAACTGCAGTCCAGCTGCTCAGCTGTGAAGTTACGACTTGAAGGATGAGTTCATCTTCAAGATTATGTGTGACTTTCCTGCCAGTCCTGTGTGGAACAGAACTTGCAGAACTTCTGACTGTGCTGCAAAACGTTCCATCCATTTGCAAGCAGCGGTTGAAAGAGCAGAGCTGACTTCCGGGAAGCGATGGCTTCTGGGTAACGTAGTTCTTTAGACTGGTAAAACAGTGAAGGTTTAATGAAAGAAAACTAGAAAATGGCAGTGCTTTTTTTTTTTTTTTTTTTTTTTTTTTTTTTTGGAGGGGGGGGGGGTATTATTTACAAATACAGTACAGTACAGTACTTTGAAAAAAACGTAATAGAGCGAGTCCGCGATAAACGAACTGGGAAGTAGCGAGGGACTACTGTATATCTTTTCTTGCACATCGGTCAGAGTATCAATATACATTGGTCTGTCTGAAAACCAACATAATCATCGTCTAGCGCTTGCCTGCAAAAATGGCGGAAAAGTGGTATTACGCAATACCAGTTGAGTGTGTGGGAACTATGTTTTTTTTTTTTTTACTTCTGTTTTTGTTTGTTTGTTTGTGTTTACTTTTGGATTTTGTAATTTGTGTTGTGTCCACAGTGAGCTGGGACGTAACGTTGTTATTGATGTGGAAACTTACGAAATTCATTTCCATGTCCGTTTCGCTCGAAGCTAAAAAGAGACAGAGATGAAAGAGCAGCATGTTACGAACCGCACTCATCATTTGATTCAAACATGGACACTGAACATATGTAAATTGTTCAGTTTACTGCCAGAAAGTGCATATTTAGAAAAATACTAAGCTAATGTTGAGCATGCATCAGGACGCTAAGAAAAATACTTCTTTTTTTTTCAGTTAGAAGAAAAAATAATCAGGTCCGATCAGCAGTGCAACTGTTTCATGGTTAAAAAAAAAATAAAAATCTTTGCCATGCAAGTCTACAAGTTTGAAAGGATCTGTGTGTTATTTGTGTTTTGGGTTTAGGTTCTTGTGTTTCCTGCCATTCCCAATGTTTTTGCTCCTTGCTGTCAGCTCCCGTCTCACCTGTCTTGAATTCTAATCACCCCGGATGTTTGTCGTTATGTCTCGTTAATGTCCCTATATTTTCAACATCTCTGTGTTTTTCCTCCGTCCGTGGATTGTCCTCCCAAACCTGTCATGTCCTGTCTTCCTCTTCTCATCCTGCTCCTGGTTGTTAAGTTTTGCTGCCACGTCAGCCTTTAGTTTCCTTGTTTAATACATTTTATTCTTATTTTATCTTTCAATTTCCCTTCGTCAGTCTACACCTTGGGTTCAAATACCACAGAAACACGACAGAGTTAGCAAAGTTGCAATTAGAATTCCATACATGTGGGCTCTGGATCAGAATTTGCACCAGGATCCACGGGACAAGTCGATCGAGGGTAATTCACTATGAAATACCCAGAGTTACGCTTCAGTGGGCACATCTGACCCCCACCATTCATTTTGTTTAGCTATTCCAGTGTGGCAATCAAAATGAATTAGCATGACAATCTGATTTATGAACAGGTTTAGGGCATCCCATTTTTTTATTGATGAATTTCAATAAGAATTTGACAAAAGATTCTTGGAAATGAACTGCCCTCCCTTCCACTTGACCTTCAGGTGTTTGTGTGTGAATGTGGGCACCGTGAATGCTCATATCAGAAGGAATCTTATTGTTATCAATGTCTGGAGATGTATTAATCCGATCTTTATAAGGTGAGGAAAATGTCTGAATATATTTAGATTATAGCCATAAATCTGTCTGTGTTTTGTGTTTAAAAGTTGCACTGCTCATTCTGTTCTCCCTTTCAGTTCGTCCAGGGTTAATCATGATGTAACTTGGCTGATAAATGATGTCAGACAATACTGTATGTTACATAACACAGGTATGTAGATAAATCAATACTTATTTAACTATAAAATGTATTGTAATTCACACTAAAATAAGATATAATTTCATAGGATACATGCTGACATGCTTTCACAATTGACAAAGGTACTGTATAGTAAAAATGTATATATATTTTTTTCTTAGTTATTTCTTTGGCTGCTAGAGCAACAAATGGGAATGTTTTGCATTTTTAGTGTTTGTCAGTATAAAAAGAGTGGAGCAATTACTGTACTGACCAGCAAAGTTCAAGGATTCAAGGTTCTTTATTGATCTTAAATTTGGTACATGTGGTGGAACGAAACTGTGTACACAGGGTCCCAGTAACATCCAACAAAATGATTAAAATGTCAAAGAAAAACAGCAATAAGATCTAGGACATGAACTAAGCAGAACATTAACTAAAAATACACAAAGCACTAGTGAAATATCTGTAAAGCCAGAGCTAATAAAATAAAATAAAAAACTAATTTAATGAAAACGTCAAAATTAAATTGTTTTACACAATGGTCAGCTGTTACAACTGAATATTTTTCATAGATAAAATACTACTCTCTTCAGATGCCACAGTTAAATAAACATTTAAGTAAAATCAATTATAAAATCATTAATAAAAAGCTGAGACAAAAAAAAAACTCATTTATGACCATTAAGTGCTGTTGCATGAAAACAGTTAATTAATCAGGTGGTCCTGGTCGTTACTGGTTTGTACCACCTTCTAAAAGGTAGCAGATGGAAGAGATGATGATCGGGTTGAGTACCGTCTGAGGACGACCATCAGCTGAAACAAAACCTGATGCTCTGTCGCCTGTTGTCTTCATACATCACCTACATGTCACACAGTGAGTGTAGCTACAGCGTGCGCTCTCAGGACATAATTACTTGCAGTGTTCCCTCAGTGCGGACCGAATTCGACATGGGCCTTCTCTTACTCTGCCCCTGTATCCTGGAACACCTTGCAAATAGATGTGAATCTCTCAACCTTGACCTTTCTAAGGGAGTTCAAACAGCTGTTAATTTTATGGCAAAAACTAACACAGTCATGTTCCTGTTTTTACTTGTATTTTTTACATTGCTTCATAATGTAGCTGTTTTTGTCTCTTTTTTTTTTCATTTCCTTTATTTACTTTTCATTTTATGCATTTTATACGACTGTCTATTATTGTTTGTACCTCTTCTGTTCTTTGTTTAAAACAGGTCCCTCTTGTAAATGAGTCCATGCGACTCAATGAGACTAACCTGTATAAATAAAGGTTGAATGAATGTAACGTCTTTCATCGATCTCTTTTGAATAGAGAAGAGAGCAATCAAAGATGTTGGGGGTGGGTGGTATTACCCTCTGCAGTACTTCCTATTAGCAGCCAAACAACCATCAAAGCAGACTGCGATCATGGACACCAACACACACTGTACGGAAGAGCGGTAGAATATGACCAGCAGCTGTTGAAGCAGACCGATCCCATTCAGCAGGCTCAGGAAAGACAGATGTTTTTTGAGCTGTATTCCCAGCAGCCATGGTGTTGGTAGACCAGGTGAGGGTGTCAGATATACGAATTCCCAGGACCTTAAAGCTCATATACACGAAAATACAATTCGACGTGGCCCCAGCCCGTAGCCATCATTTCCAAACCCCACCCGATCTGACAAATTAACAGTAATTACAGATCCATACCCGAAAAAAAACTGACATTTTTAAGTTTTGACTGCTTATACAGTTATTAACGGTCGGCCGACACACAGCTGAATAAAAGGGATAGAAGATCAGAGCTGAGGGATGTTTGTCCTTTCACGGCCGTCATAGCGCATTAAAACCCTGTTTCTGCCTGCATTCTGCATTATTCAGACATGGACCCTGCTTTGACATGTCTGCTTTGAGATCTCGCCCATTTGGGTCATTGGGCACACGTGTCCGCTGAGTGCAGCGGCTAAATGAACGTCCATTGGGGCGATGGATCGCTTCCTGGCAGTAGAGTCCCATCTGAAACTTAACTGAACTTTATTTTACCTCTTTCAAGGCCGGTCAGCTTGCGGTGAAATGGCCACATGCAGCTCTTGAATGTATGGCAAGCCATGTTGCCATATAATTATATCGCACCTGATCCACTGACACAATCAAAAACCAGACACACATTATCATGGCCTGGCCCGCCCTAAATTCACATTGGGTCAGGCTGGGTTAGAAATGACAGCTTTACCACACGCTCATCTTTGATGAAAACTGTTGGTAGGGGGGTCATTGCCTCATTTTCCCAGTCTAATTCAGTTAATGTGGTTAATGTTAATCGCGACTTTCAGACAGCGCTCCGATGTCGAGCCCAGACCTTTTTCATTTTTACTGGGTTCTCTACACCACTATGAGCATCACAGTTTGCCCCATCAACAGCTTCCCTTGAAGCTAAACAGGGCAACAAAATTACGCCCACACCTTTCACCACCACAATCAAACAGCTATTATTTATGGCAGCTCCTGCTAAAAGTGATGAACAGCCTAACCCCGGGCCTCCTGCTACAGGTTGTGAAGGGCTTTCCTGTGGTAAACTGAAAGGAGCTGGCAAACTCTGGACCATCTCCATCACTGCTATCATCAAAGAACAGTTGGTGTTTGATCTGGCATGAATCGGAAGGTGAAGGACGAGGCTGTCCTGTGGTACAGTGCGAGAGGAAGACGTGTCACACAGAGATGGGAATAGGCTGTGGAAGAGACTCCACAGCATCAAGCTGAGGCTGGTATAATTGAGACCAAAGGGAGCCCATCTTGGGTCCTGGGGGGAATTCCCAAAAGGCTTCATCTGCACTTCTTCAAAGGCAAAAACTTGATGTCACTCTCCAATCAAAGATCTTTATCCTCCACAGCCTCTGAACCCAACAGAGATACAAGCAGAATCATACCAGTATCATGAGGAAGTAAAGAAGACTGCAGGGCTGTAAGCTCTAACATGTTGATGAAAGCTTTCCCACAAGAGGGTTCTTAACCGACTTCTGGGTAGAGATTTTTTTTTCTTTGTTTCACTTTCAAACTCAGCCCTGTTTGTGTCCAACTTGCTTTGTTCTATTGATGTTCGATTGCCAAGGAAGAAGCTTTTGGCCCCGATCGTAAACGCGTCATCCCCTTCCCAAAAGTGCATTCTTAGCTGTAAAACTGTGTCAAAGGAAACAAAGCCAAGACCAAAGGAACGGAAGGAAGAAATTAAGTAAGGAAACAATGCAGAGGGAGAGAAATTTGGTTTGTCTCGCAATTTATCATCATCCATCTGTCTTAGAAGCTTGGCTCAGATCCCTCCTGGTAAAATATGTTGATGAGACGAAAGAAACTGCAGCAAGGGAGATGGAAAGAAGGATTGATTAGCGGAGTGAAAGGCGAGGAGGAGGGGTGCAGCATAAAAGAGGGAGAGAGTAAATGAAGCAAGTGGGAAGAAGGACAGATGAATGAGGAAGGAGGGTGAAAGAGGTGCACAATGCTCTCCATCAGATCAATGCTGCAAGTTTGAAGCTGCAGCAGCAGCTCTTCATGCAGAGATGTTGTCTCCAGTCAATTAGACGAGCTGCTTCACATTCCCCTCTGTCAGAGGCTGATTAGAGCCTCCACACACACACGAGCCCTCCTCTTCAGACCCAGACAAGCATCCTATTGTTCTGTACCTTTCTTTGTGTGTTAGTGATTCGAGGTGTGTTAACGTAGAAGCGAAACTGTGTCAATTTTTGTATGCTGGGTTGGGAAAAGAATCGTGTGTCGCTCTCTGGTTGAGCAATACTTTACTGTTTATGCATCATTATTAGTTACAGCTCAACAAAAAGCTTCAAAGTTCTGCGTTCATCAACATCTAAAACTCTTTTCCCTCCTGTGTCGTCAGTTACTCCTGTTTACGAGCCCCGCTGTCTAATCCAAAGTTTACGCCTGTTGTCCTTGACCCCGTAAGCAGCAGAGCACGCAAAAAACTGATGTAATGATGTCATCACTCGGGGCGCTTTTGTGCCATTTCAGCTCCTTGTGCACCTCCCAGTTTTTGCAACCTGTCACAGGCTGCACGGGTAGATTGTTGTGAAACAGGAAGAGCAGCAACGCATCTGTAAGACTGAACATAACTCAGAAAGGTGCAACTATTGCAAATGTTACATAAACTATAAAACTACTTAGGGGCCAAATCAGAAATGATGGAATTGTTTGCATGTGGACCATTGTCATAAAGAAAATGAATGCAACACTCCACCTCACTTTGATGTTCATAAGTGAATTATATTTGGGTGATGTTGTGTTGTTATGTTGAACTTTCAAATCTGTGTATCACAGGTGTGGACTGAAAGTCCAGGCTACTCCTCCACACTCAGTAAAAGTGTTTTTAAGCATCAAATAACTACCATGTAAGTTGCATCTATTGTGCGTCACCGCTGACGCGTCGCGTTTGTTATGCGTCACCGGTGACCACCCGGAAACGTGGGTCGGTGTTGTGCCAAAAATCGATTGGCTGCCAAATGGTGGTCGCGGGAGCGTGCACGGGAGGACTTTAACAAGAATTTAACAAGACCAACACTTAAAATTGATTATTTGTTTGTTTGAAATTAGAGCAAAGATGTGTCTCAGTTTAACTTTTCCTTAATAAATGCACTTTGAAAGTCAAATCAGCTGCATTTGACGTTTGCTCCATGAGTTCCGGAGCGAGACAAAGGGAGCTTCTATGGCAAGCCAAGTGTCTCATTAATAGCAACTTTTACCTATTAATGAGACACTTGGCTTGCCATATTACCCGAGGGCCCTCTAGTGGCTGAAAATGGTAGTGTTCAATATTTTCCATGTCAGAATGAATGAAATCGTCAGATCTCAGTCAAAGATTGGATTATAAATATGGGTAAAAAACATAAATAAGTCACTTCACTGTATAAGTCACAGGATGTGTTAATTTATGCAAAAAAAGGTGTGATTTATACAGCAAAAAGTACAGTAATTGCAACTTGAAAAAAATATTTGAGCGCGATGTCGAGAATTTGGGTTAATTTTGTTTACGATTTTCTTGTTGTTTGTTGTTCTGTGTTTAAGTAATTTACTTAACCTTTGTAGATTTTAATGTATTTCTGTTACTTGCTTGTCCTCCAGACGACACAGCGGGGCAGAAGTAAATGCTGTCGCCTCAGAGCAGGACACCTGCAGGATCTCCTCCTGGCCTTTCTCTGTAGAGTTTGCACGTTCTCCCTGAGCACATGTGCGTTTGCGCCAGGTACTCCAACTCTAAAAAGAGGTACTTCCTCACAAGCCAAAAGAAAAAAGAAAAAAAAATGCATGTTATGTAAACAGGTAAGTGAATTGTCCCGAGATGAGAGTATCCTGTCTTAGAGCTGCTCGGTCACTGACTCACCCATGCGTTCTGTACATTCATAAAAAACTCTGTTGCTCAATCAACGTATATTCTGTTACTTTAGAAGTCATTTAAATAGTGGGATTAGTAAGTATTTTTATGCTTTTTATAGGATTGTCTGTTGTTGTCTGTACTTCATTTGTGTTCTTTGTTTAAAACAGGTCTCTCTTGTAATGAGTCCTCGAGGCTCAATGGGACTAACCTGTATAAATAAAGCTCGAATGAATGAACCCAAGTCCATGAAGTGAACCAAACTTACCAGCTCTAATTTATCTCTATGTGGTCCTGTGATGGACTTGCAACCTGTCCAGGGCACACGCCGTCTCTCACAGTGATAGGGATGATTTGTAAGCAGAGAGGGAGCAAGTGTCTTGCTCAAGGACACCACAACATGTGGGCAAGGCGAGGAGTCGAACCTGCAATCTTCTGGTCCTGAGTCAGCTGCATTACTACTGCACACCTGCTTGTTATTTTATAATCAAACAAATGTCACTTTATTTTACATTAACTTAACTTTATACTGCCAGCCTGGGTGCCTGTGCTGTTTCAGCTAATATTTCCATGTTTTGTTTCAGTTATTAATGTAATTTTTTTGTTAGTGGTTTGAATAGTGTGCTTCCTGAACAAGTAGCAGTAAGATGATGGCTGCTGTTAAAGAGGAGGATAACAGTGAGTCTCAGGTGTGGTTAAAAACAAACAAACAACAAAAACTACCGTACTCTTCATTACTGAAACCACAACTGGCTTGTATTGTGATCAGTACTCGAGATGCATCTGGTCTTTAGACAAATATCGAGCACGTTTTGTCAATGATGCATCACAGAGATGCAAAAAGAAAACTCTGCTGTTAGGACACAAAGAGCTCGTCCTCCAGGCAAACTGACCCGAACACCAGGACTTGGAAACTGCTCTGTCATCTTCTGATGTGTCTTTTTCAGGAGTGCTGGGAGCTCAAGGTTTGAAATGCTGTTGCCTGAAACTAAATCGTTTGCTTACTCTTTTTAGTTTTTCTTTTTACCTGCATTTTTAATTACGTTAAAAAAAAAAAAAATCTTCTGTTTAGTTAACTTTCAACACCCAAAATTTTACCTAATGATAAAAAAATCATGAAAACGAACCTTATATTAAAAAAAAAGATTGAGGAAAAACATTGTGCTTTAGCCTAACCAAACAGTGCGCCATAAAGTTAATAGAAAATGATAGATGCTGACATGGAAACGCCTCATTATGTTTCACCGCCAGGCTGAAAACTGACACTGAAGGCTTCCTGACAAAATGACATTATTTGATGCCATTTGAGTAAGAAAGGCCTGTCAAAAGGGTACATTGCCTTCAAACAGCTATACATCACCAGACCCTCATTTACTGCTCATGTTTTCCTTATGAAAATCTCAAATTTGGACAAAGAAAATACTTTGGTTATGTTGGCAAAAGATCAGAATTGTTGATGAACCATTAATGTCTACAGTTAAGAAAATGATTAAGAAAAGACTGTTGAAAAGTTATGTCTTAATGCTATATATTCAAGATCTCTATAAATTGGTTATACTGTATTATTATAAGTTAAAAAAATGTAGGATACATTTTGCTGAAGTGATTGTTTAGATGGAATTCCGTTTTTCTCTCTTTAAGGGGGGGCAGATCTAATAAGATTGTTTTCTTCTTCTGCTTCCTTTCATTTTAAATTGGTTTTGATTCTCTATATCGTTTTGTATATTTTTTGTTCTTTGTATTTTAAATTTGAAATGAATAAACAAACAAACAAACAAACAAACAAACAAAATAATAAAGCACGATGATTATAATCCAATATTATAATTATTTCCATGGTGAAACAGCGTCGCTCCGTGGTGAAGTGAAGCAGCGCTACATCACCCGTGCGACCCGGAAGTATTGTTTGACACCACGGATCACGCTTCCGTTACAGATCTGTCCCAAAGGCGTCTCAGGTAACCGGAAGTGTCAGTTGTGAGTAAGTGTTTGCAACCATAGACATATTATTATACAGTATTTATATATTTATGTCTTTGTTTTCAACTATGGTGAAGGCGACGGTGTAGAAACCGGAAGAAACTGCTGATTTCGTTGTAATTTCGTTTTAAAGGGGAGGTTTTGTCAGACGTAGAAAACACCTGTGGTTTGTGGGAAGAACTTGTGTTCTGCACCTGTTTTACATCAACAAGGTCAAGATTATTTGAAGAAATTCCGGTGCCTCCTGCAAGGGATAAGGTAAATTCCTCAACATTCAGTTCAGTTTATTTATACAGTGCTACATCACAACAAAGTTGTCTCAGGACACTTTACAGGAACATTCACAAACATAGAAAAGCCAATTAGTAAAGTTCTCTAAGGAATCCAGCAGACAAGTTGAATCTTCACTTCATCACTGTCTACCATCCTGAGCAAGCACAGTGGCAACAATGGAAAGAAAAAACTCCTTTTAACAGGAAGAAACCTCCAGCAGAACCAGGCTCAGGACAAGCAGCCATCTGCTTTGAATGACTGGTTTGAGAGGACAGAAAGGAGAGACAAACGAACACAGAATGGTCAGTCCAGATGTAGGTCCAGGTGAACCTGAAAGACAAAAAACATGTTAAGGATATAAAAAATAATTACAAATACAAAACAGGTTGAGCAGAGTAAGTAAAGACAGTAGCAGAGTGAA
>JARVGV010000111.1:29293793-29309297 GCA_031762435.1 Hypsolebias longignatus | reverse complement strand
CAGCCGGGGGGAAAAGAAGGAAAAAAAGGCATTCAAAATATCAAATAAGTAACTGATTCAGCTGTCATAATGATTTCAGCTTTAGGAATATTTAATATTAATAATTTTGTTTGCTAATTTATAAAATTAGTCACTGATTATTATTATTGTGAAAATCACATCCGGAAGTCATCTGCTTTTACAATGCCTAACTCCCGAATCATAACAGCTAGCCAACTAGCCGAGAAAAGCTAGCACTTTTTCTCATATTTGATCGATATTAAAGTGTTTCTTCGGTTGTTAGTATTATCAAATCCCTCTCGTTTTCAAAATTAATTGTGAAACAAGTTCCTGCCTTCAAGGCACCGTGTTGTGAAGAAACGGGACCGTTATAGGCAGCAATTTGCACCGGCTGTATTAGCAAACTGCGGCAGGCTAACGGTAGCTGCTAGCTTCGGAAGTGCATCGGCCGAGGCGTCTAGCTGGGGAACCAAAGCGGCTTCAGACCGCCGGCTGTGGAGCTACCACGGTCAGTCAGTTGTCATAATAGGTAGGATTTCATAAAAGTACCGTTCAACTGTACTTTGTATTTGTTGATTGCTTATGAACGTTCATTTTTGCTCTATTTGTCAATGGTTTTGTATTTTATTTGTCGCGAAAGTGTCAAAACAGAAGGTAGTTTACGTCTGAACTGTCCATGAGCTTCGAAAGTTCGCTTGTATTTTTACTTCTGAAAATCGTCATCTTTCCGCACTATTCCTTTCTGACTTTCCAAACAAATCACCGTATCAACCTTACTAAATAAACGTCAAGCTGTTAGTCAAACAAGAGCCGTGAAATTTGTTTTAAAACTGTAAATATGGCTGACATTTTACTCCTGTGCGAACCTCATCTGTTGAGTCTATAAAATTCTTGAATGTGATTGGCTGGTGCACGGATCAGTCAAAGCGTCCTGAAAGCTGATTGGCTAGAACCCTTGCGTTGAGGCACACCTCGATTCAAGAAGCTTTTCATGAGATAAAGTAAAATATCTATTGATCACAAATCTTTATTCGCAACTTGGAGTTTGATTGAAGATACTAATTCTTGTATGACGTAGCCGACTGTCAATATGGTGGTATTTAGCTAGTTTAGCTTGCTAAAACTTTCCAGTTAACGCATGTGTGAAGGAATGTTTACGACAGGTGATCATGATCCTGGAAATCACAAATTATGTGCATCACTTTTCTTCCACAGATAAATAACGTTATTAATTGATATTTTATGTATGTGAATGTTTTTGATCAGTGCCTTGAGATAACTTCTGTTGCGACTTGGCTCTATATAAATAAACTGAATTGAATTTTAAAGATTCAATAGGCAAATATTTGGCTGTCATGCCTAATAAGATTTTAGTGATTTTTCAGTGCAGCTTTTAAATGAAAAGTTTGTCCGGTAAAGCGCCAAGGCTGTAGTAACTATTGCATAAATGAGTAATAGGAATAAAAATTGTCTAGTATTAATAATTTGTAGTATTAACAAATGAGCATTGTGCTTTATAACAGTTCTCTTACTCATTTATATATTTTCTTCCATCTTACAGGAGTGAAAGTGTTACCAGTGGCCTATGAGGAAGCCACGTCGAAAGGTCCCAGTGGCTGGAGGAGGTGGAGTAGATGTCAAAAAGTCCAGTGGGACAGCTGGTGGGCGTGGGGGTACCCGCCAGCGATCTCCATCTCCTTACAGCCTCAAAGCATCTCCAAGCAGAGAAACCCTCAGCTATGCTCAGGCTCAGAAGGTGGTGGAGGTGGAACTGGATGGCAGACTTCACCGCATTTCCATCCTGGAGCCTCTGGAAATTATTACAGATGATGAGATGATGGCTGAGGATATCAGCGAGTGTAATAGCAACAAAGAAAATAGTGAGCGAGCGCTATCTCCCCCTAGCACTGCTCAATCAACCCGTAAACCAGTCACACCCAGAGGTCGCAGAAAAGACTCCAAATTTTCTTCTGTCCGGTCGCCAAAAAATTCCAAAAACCACTGTCCAGATCCCCATCCCCAAACACCTGAAAAATCAAACACAACAAACTCTCACCACACGACTCTTCCAGAACCCAAGTTTCTGGTGCTGGAAACCTTCACACCAGTCGAGGCAGCTCCTTTGCCTACAGCATATTATCGTTACATTGAATGCTCGGCTGACGAGCAGGACGTAAAAGCAGAATATGACATGGACGAAGAAGACGCCGCTTGGCTGGAGATGATCAATACTGGCCGGGCATCAGAGGGTTTCTCTGCTGTTTCACCGGACACTTTTGAGCTGCTGGTGGACCATTTGGAGGAGGAGGCATACCGAGAAGCTCGAAGCCGAGCACCCTCTCAAAGCGCAATCGACGACGATGCGTTTTGCTGTGTGTGCCTGGACGATGAGTGTCTCAACAGCAACGTCATCCTCTTCTGTGACGCGTGCAACCTGGCTGTGCACCAGGAATGTTATGGAGTTCCCTACGTCCCTGAGGGCCAGTGGCTGTGCCGCTGTTGCCTTCAGTCCCCTCAAAAACCTGTTGACTGTGTTTTATGCCCAAATCGGGGTGGTGCTTTCAAACAAACAAGCGATGGCCGATGGGCACACGTGGTCTGCGCTATATGGATCCCTGAAGTTTGTTTTGCCAACACTGTGTTTCTGGAACCAGTGGAAGGGGTCACTAACATTCCCCCAGCACGCTGGAAACTGACCTGCTGCCTGTGCAAGCAGAAGGGTCGAGGTGCATGTATCCAATGTCACAAGGCTAACTGTTACACTGCATTTCACGTCACATGCGCTCAGCGTGCTGGCTTGTTTATGAAGATTGAACCCGTGAGGGAAACGGGCATCAATGGCACAACATTTTCAGTTAAAAAGACAGCGTTTTGTGAGACGCACTCTCCCCCAGGACAAGAGACTGGGTCAGACGAGGAGAATGAAGGTCGAGTTGTCGGCAGCAGAGGAAGGGCGAGTAGAGGTCGGAGCGCCTACACTGAAGGTCCAGCGACTCCAAAAAAAGGCAGAAAGCCTGAAGATGATGCCTCATCAGATAAAAAGAAAGGGAAAAAAAAGATGGAGGCAAAAGAACGACATGCTGGTTCACCACAGACGACCGTGTCCCAGATACCAACAAGCAGGTTAGGTGATCTATAAGTTTTCTCAGGAATAAATCAACTTTATATGTTTTTATTTGAGGGGTTTCATCAGTTTGTCCTGTTACTGAGGGAAGCTAAAGTTGGCCAAAACATTTTTTTTTTTTTTTTTTTGACAAAGCAAAGTAAAAGCAGTATTTTGCTGGGAAATGTTTGATGCGTCATGTTAGATAAACTTGCATGTTCCTCTGTTTCACAGGCTTAATATTATCAGCAAAGGAATCATTCTCCAAAGGAAAAACCAATTTCTGCAGAGACTGCATAACTACTGGTTACTGAAGCGCCAGTCAAGAAACGGTGTGCCGCTGGTCCGACGATTGCACTCCAGCATCCAATCCCAAAGGAACACAGAACCGGTCAGTTGTTCTGTTCTGCTATTTAAAAACAAAGAACAGCAGCTTTCAAAAACAATTTATTGCCTCATTAGATACATTCATGACATTATTTTTCTGTAAGCTGTCATTTGTTTTCTCTTTGGTAGCCTGAAGTGGACGAGAAGGTTTCTGCAGCAAGAGAAGCGTTGAGATACTGGCAGAAGCTGCGACACGACCTTGAAAAAGCCAGACTGCTTGTGGAGCTCATTCGCAAGAGAGAGAAGCTCAAACGAGAACAAGTAGAAATGCATTGAGTTGAATAATAACATAATTGTGACCAAAGTGGATTTACATTTTGATAGAGAGTCCATATTCATACTTTTCTTCTGTTCTCAGTACATGAGCGTCTGATAAAAGCCTGACACTGTGCCCATGTCTTCTGTCATCTACAGGTCAAAGTTCACCAGGCAGCTTTAGAGATGCAGCTGACTCCGATGTGGGTGCTTCTTCGGTCCACCCTGGATCAACTTCAGGAGAAAGACACGGCGCATATTTTTGCAAAGCCAGTTGACACAAAGGAGGTTAGATGTTCGTTTTGACCTTATATAAACTCCAGATGCACCTATAGCATGCTTTCATTTGAACCCTGATTTTCTAAGTTCCCAGTTGTTCCGAGTGTCTGCACCCATCCAGTGAATATCGTTCTTTATTAATGTGGCAACAGTAACTTCCGTTGGGAGCTCTTTCTCTGCTGAATCATTTGCAGTATTTGAACAGCTTGAAAATAGTTGGAAGCTTTATCTTTTTTTCAACAACCTTGTAGGTGTGAGGATTCACACACTAGTAAAAACATTCGTCCAGGACAGGACATCAACAAGGTTCAAGGTTTTTTTTTTTTTTATTGTCATTTGCATCACATGTGGTACATGAGGTGGAATGAAATTGTATACTCAAGGTCCAAGTTACACCCATAAATAGCAACAAAAAAATATACTGTATACAGTATACATTTTATTTTTAAGAAAAAAAAAACAGTATACAAGGATTTAAGATATACACTAAACAATAATGTAATATTATACGGTGTATTAAACAGCAGCCTGAACATGAGTCTGTAGTGAGCAGATGGGTATGAATACAGCAGCTTTATGGGTAAGAAATCATCAGCACAGATAAAATGACATGTCACCAATTAAAGTAGCATTACAGTAGTCCCTCGCTACGTCTCGGTTTGTTTAAAGTGGATTCGCTCTATCGTGAATTTTCAAAATAATATTGAACATAACATACAAATTGGCTGATTGATGGATGAGCCGCACAATCAACATGACATTTTTATTTAAAATAAATAATTTTTAATTATTTAGTACCTGCTGCAGCCTAGAGCTGCAGAAAAAGCTTCCTCCTTCAGCTTTGTGCAGGATAGACTTCCTGCTGCAGTTAAACAGCTGATCAGATGTTCAGGTACAGAGTGAAGAAGTGGGCGTGGCCAAGAGCACTTGCAGGTGGCAAAGAGCAGAGGAGGCAGGGAGCTGAAATCATGACATGCTGTGCTCATTTAGAGCGTTTAGAGTTTAGAAACATTGTTTAGAATATTGCAAGAGTGTGGGAAGGGTTTAAAACGCCTATATATAACCGAGGGACTACTGTACAGTGATTTTTCTGGTTAGGGATTTTATTATGAGTCTTAACAACCCCGGCTCTAAAAATACGAGTTTTACTTTTATATGTTTAGGTACTGGATACAAGATCTCCTCCATGACTGAAAGTCTTTTCTGAGTATGAACTAGCTTTTGCATCCATTCTTGTATGTTTTGTCTTGTTCTCAGGTACCAGATTACCTGGAGTTTATTAGCCAGCCGATGGACTTCTCCATTATGTGCTCCAAGCTTGAAAGTCATACTTATCGCTCTGTAGCAGACCTGGAGGCCGACTTCAACCTGATGGTGACAAACTGCCTCCTCTACAATGCCAAAGACACCGTTTTTCACAGGGCGGCACTTCGTCTTCGTGACCTAGGGCTCGCCATATTACGCCACGCCCAGCGGCAGGTCACGAACGCCGGTCTAGACGTTGACACAGGCATGCACCTTCCCGAGTCGCCCCAAAAAAGAGACTTTTACAACTGCACCTGGGAGGACGGTAGGTCTAAGTGGAGTTACTGTAAACATTTCACATATTTAATGTTTTGGTTAGCAGAATGGTGGCATTGTTGGTTATTGCTGCTAGTTCCCCCCATTTTCAGTGTCTGACTAATTATCATAAGTGGGATGTTACTGTTGCTCCTGTGTTTACAGTGAACCATCTCTGTTGACTTTCAGTATAGCTTGATAAACCCAACTGACAAACTATTGTGGAAAATGTTCTACTTGTACATTGTCTTACCTGCCAGCTTCCTGTTGGGCTAACACCTCGATATGTTCAGTTGACAGTGTTCTGGATCCAGATAACCGACTCCACATGACTGTGGAGGAACAACTGAAGGAGCTGTTAGAGAAGCTGGACTTCGTCACGTCGATGCGGTGCAGCGGCGCCCGAACTCGACGCATTCGCCTGCTTCGTCGTGAGATCAATAAGATCCGCTACAGGCAGGGTCAAACCCCAAGCCACAGCAGCCACAATGGTTACCTCAAAGAAGATGATGAGGACGATGAAGATGAGGAAGACAATGATAACGACGCCAAAGCAGAAAACATTTTGTCTTCAGACAAAGGTGAAGGATGAAAAAAATGAAACTGCCCATGCATGAACCTTGAAAAGCCTGTTTTTATATTTATATATATTTTAGTTTGTCAATGAGATCAGTTGTAAACATGAGCTAACAGAAAATTGTCCTCAGGTAATTGAGCCAGTGTCCCCCCCACGCACCAACCCCAACCACCCCACTGTCTTCAGTCTAGTAAGTAGGGGCCCAGAGAGTCTCGTTAGCCATGGCTGCCTCACAACTCCACTCTCCTAGTGCACTCTGTGTCTGCACCTCCTTTGCACATCACTCTCATGGATTCACCGTTCTCGTTTAGCCACGATCAGTCATGCCATGTCATCCCACTTCTGACTAAACTGGTCCAGTCAGACGGTCACAACAACATGACACCTGTGGTTTTAGTCCATGTTACCATGTTACTGGTGTACAACCGTGAGAGCAACATTATTTATTTGCTGCTCTCGATAAGGTTCAACTCCTTTTGGGCTGTGGTTAGAGTGTAAGAATGGAAGGCTATCATTACTGTGGCACCATTTTCCAGTGAACACTGCACCACCACATCATACCACATGCAAAAAAAAGATGTTCTTTCAGAATTAAATACTGAGGGAAATTAAATCGTATTTGTCTCCTCGTTTTTCCAGAGGACCTCAAATCTGCTTCTCCCCCGAAACTGGAACCTACAGGTCCTGCTCCTCCTCCACGACAAGGAGACCCACCTCTGGAGCCTCCTACTCTGCGGCCAATCACTCGGGACTCCCATTCCCCCACCTGGCCCTGCAAGCGCCTTAAGATGGAGAGTGAGATCTCAAACGGTACCATAGAGAACATTACTTGCACTAAATCACAAGACAGGTCAGCAACGCCTCCTCCCAGTTTGCACAGCGAAGCTCAGGTGGTGGCTAATGGCCTACCAGTGCTCAGCACCCCCTCAAGGCCCACCACCGGGGGAGTTGGACGTCGGACCTCTGTATTGTTTAGGAAAGCAAAAAATGGATCCAAGCTTGTCAAAGAAAGAGACGACCCTGTGTTGAATGGGAAGGAGCTGCAGGATGAGAATGCAAATAACAAGCCTACAGGACCCAGTTCCACCACCTGCACCCCAACGTCCACACCTTTGTCCACTTTATTAAAGACCCCCCAGAAAAGCCCAGAGCCCCCCACACTTACAGAACTATGGACCCCCGGTCGAGACTCGTGCTCAGATACTGAGCTGGAGAGGAGACTGGAAAATGGTGAGAAGCTTAATTTTGTTACAGACTTTAAGGTTTAAGGTCTCAGAGAAGAAGTTCAGAAATGGCTGCCAGTGTTTCCCTTAGGTCAGTTGCCTTGGCAGGGAGCACGTTTTGATTTTATTTTTTTTTATTGAAGGTTGGGGGAGATGGGGGTGGAATCATTGAAGGACAGTTGTGCTACATTAGTGCTGGCAGTTGTCAACGGAAGTGGGGGGGGGGTCAGAGCTCTACCTGTTGTAGCTTTTTAGCTACTGCGTCTGTATTGTGCGCCGCTAGCTGAGAGCTACATCAGTACCAGCAGTTGATGACCAGGGAGGAGGGGGGATGATTGTCAATTCAGTAGGCAGGGTGCTTGATAGAGTTGCATTCGGGCCCAAAACATCCGTCCCGGCCCGTAGCCATAATTACTGAACCTGACCCGACGACTTGACAGTAATTACAGGTCCGAACCTGAAAAAAAACAACAAAAAACAATAATTTTTAATTAAGCTTTGACTGCTTGTATAGTTTTTAACCGTCAGCGGACGCGTGCGGCTGAATAAAAGGGACAGAAGATCAGAGCTGAGGAGCCGTTTGTCCTTTCATGGCCGTCAAAGAGCATTAAATCCCTGAATTCTGCATTATCCAGACACGGACCCTGCTCTGACATGTCTGTACCCGTTTGGGTCGTCGGCCGCATGCGTCCGCTGAGTGCAACGTCTAAATGAGCGTCCATTTGGTGGATGGATCGCTTCCTGGCAGAACCGGTAGTCTCATCTGAAGCTTAACTGAACTTTATTTTAACTCTTTCAAGGCCAGTCAGCTCGCGGTGAAATGTCACCATATAATTGGAATTGTATGGCAAGCCGTGTTGCCATATAATTGGATTGTCAGCCGCGTGCGTCCGCTGACACAATCAAAAGCCAGACACCAACCCAACCCACCCATCTAGAACATTATTATAGCGCTCGGTTCTGTTGACAGAGCAGGGCGCCCTCCTTGGCTAACGGGAAACACTGGACTGCTGTAAACGCCACTTTCAACATTTTTCCACGGTTTCTGACAGAACAATGTGGAATCACCACACTTGTGAGGTTGCTTGTGCAGATGATGTGAAAAACTAATCGCACAATAAAATACAAAACCTTTTATGTATCGGCATAAAACATGTCTGAACTTGTAATGAATGTTGATTTTTTTTTTTTGTCCAAGTAAATAAAGGAGTAACTTATTTTCTCACCTCGTAACAGTTTAATTTAAACGTTTTAACAAAAACCTGCATGAAAATAACTTCCAGACCTTCACATGCAGTTAGGGAAAAAAAAGACTCTAAATATGGTGCTTGTTTTTGTTTACTAATCAGCAACGTGTTGGCTGTGTATCATATCACATACAGTATCACTTCATATCGTGTTGTTTTGTCGAGACTCAGACAAGATAACTGATCTTTACCTGAACTGGGATTTCAGCAGTTTCTCTGCTTCGTTTCAGGCCTGACCAATGGCTTTGATGGGCACAAAGACAGAAGGTCTGATTCTGAGTCCAGCGTGTGTCCAGTGCTTCTCAAAGAAATGTAAGACACTGTTGTTGATGTTGTTGTTTTTGTGTTGACTGTTTATTTACAAATGAAAAATGTTCCCTCTCATAGTAACTCGCCACCCAGACGAAGCCTTGGAAAACCATCCCTTTCCAAGGTTCCTTTTCTTGAGATGGTCAACGGAGATCCAGATTACGCTGGTGCGTTTACCTCTTTTTTTCTCATAATCCCGTTTTTGTCCTCTTCATGTTTTGTTGTTTATTGAAAAATTATTTGGGTGTTTTCTGTTTTCTTGAAGGCACTAGTTGTCAAATGTCAGACGACGAGATGGAGCTAGAGCCTTTGGACCTGGTGTGGGCCAAATGTAGAGGATACCCCTCCTACCCTGCTCTGGTAAGCATTTATTCTTATCCAGTATTACCACATTAAATAACTATGAAGCTCTAAATTCTGTTGGACGGTTAACTTGTTCCAGGTAATCGACCCAGAGATGCCTGAGGAGGGTCTGCTCCTTAACGGGGTCCCCATCCCTGTCCCACCCAAAGATGTCCTCCATCTGGGCGAGCAGAGACAAGAAGAGACAAACGAGAGACTCTACCTGGTTCTTTTCTTTGACAACAAGCGGACATGGTGAGTTTGACTAATATTTATTATAAATGTGCAACTTATACAGCAAAGCGACGTATTTGTTTTGTTTTGTTTTTTTCCCACATTTATAACCCAATTCTTGACGGTCATCTGACAGTTTCATTCATTCTGACCTAGAAAATATTGAACACTACTATTTTTAGCTGCTAGAAAGCACTCGACTAATATGGCAAGCCAAGTTTCTCATTAATAGGTAAAAGTGGATATTAATGAAACACTTGGCTTGCCATACCAAGCCACCTTCATCTCGCTCCGGAACTCCTGGGGCAAACGTCAAATCAGCTGCATTTTGCCGCGCCGCCCAGGTGAAATGCAGCTGATTTGACCATTAAAGTGCATTTATTAAGGAAAAGTTAAAACTGAGACACTCTTTTACTATAATGTTGAGTAAACAAATAATTATTTGTAGGTGGTTATCTTGTTAAATTTTGAAGAAATGCACAGCGAGTCGTCCCTCTGCGCACTCCAGCAGCCGCGAATTGGCTTTAGAAATGCAGCTGATTTGACCGTCAAAGCGCTTTCATTAAGGAAAAGTTCAACTGAGACACTTTACTATAATGTTGAGCAAACAATTATTTTTAAGTGTTAATCTTGTTAAATTCTTGTTAAAGTCCTCCCATGCACGCTCCCGCGGCCGCCATTTGGCACAACACCAGCCCACGTTTCCGGGTGGTCAGCAGTGGCACATAACAAATGCAACGCATCAGAGGTGACGCACAATAGCAGCGACATATGCGGCGAAGCGACGCATTTGTTTTTTCCATTTTATTTCACATAACTGGACTGATGCTACTTATACGGCAGAATGTACGGTAGATGTTATGCTGAGCTCCTCTGGTTACAGAGTTTAGCTGCAAAGTCTAGGAGAGGACATTTTGGTAAAATTTGTCCAGAAGTTACTATTTTTTTAATAAATTTTTTTAAAAAATCACATTTATTTTACACAAAATTAACATGAAATTTACATTTGATCAAACCTTACACCTTGTTCTGAACCTTTGTTTTCTGTAGGCAGTGGCTTCCACGAGACAAAGTGACACCTTTGGGTGTCAATGACACAGCTGACAAGTTACGCATCATGGAGGGCCGCAAGTCCAGCATCCGCAAGTCCGTACAGGTGGCGTACGACCGCGCCATGATCCACCAGAGCCGAGTGAGCCACAACCACGGCTTTGTGGCCTCCAATTACCTGTAGAGGGCGACTGCACTCCCACACCATCCATCCTTCGTCCTGTGAAGCGGCAGGTTGGTCGATTCCTGCCAGCGCTCAAGTCTCCGACTGTATCTGACCAGAAAACCACTAGTGTCTGACACAGAGCGGCCACGTTTGTCTTTATCCTCAAACGGATGAGTGAAGTTTCCGTTAGGCCCCTCGTTGCTGCAGTCAGTAGACGTGAATATCCCGCTCAGGGAAGATTCAGGTTGTCAGCTTCCTCCACCTGGATGTCATAAATACGTGTGTCTGGATCAAATGTAAAATAATTCCAGCTGTTTTGTACAAAGCTTACTGCCAGGGGATCAAACCATAACATTTATACAAACTGCAGGAGTCGGTTGAATGGATCACCGCCGCCTTTTATACAAGAGCTTTTTTACCGTTTTACTAAAGATACTTGTGTACATAGGTAAATAAAATGAGCTGGTTTTAATTTAATGTTAGTTTTCAAATGCGTAATTCAATCAGCCCTCCGTGGGCAAAGCGAGGCTGTGTATATTTGTAAAGATGAAATAATTCCTGACTTGCTGCAGCGGACTCGGCTCGTCTTTCACGTCAGCGAGTTTGTTTTGTGTATTTTAGGCGTACGACACGAGAAGCCGACGCTCTTTATATTTGCAATCTCTTTGATACAGAGAGGAATAATTTATTTGTAGAAAATGACTATAAAATAGTTATATTGATTGAGACTTCTTATTTAAGATGGGAGTTTTAATAAGCATTTATCAGATAACTTTGCTTCATGCTTTGATTTTTTTTTGCTTTAGACCAAGTTTTGTCCGTCACTGTTCACCTGTTTGATGAATTATTTATTTTTCTTAGCCCCAGTTTTATCCAATTTATAAGCTTGTACTACTGTCTTATTTTATCTGCTCACAAATGTTTGTTTCTAACCCTTCATTTTCTCATTTTTGGGAAATAAATATTCTATTAAACTTTTCTGCGCCTGGCGGTTCATCTTTAAATCCTGTTAATTTTACATTCTCAGATGTTGTTAGAAAATACACGTTCTTTCAAAAACCAAGACAAAATTAATTTCCACAGTTTTTCCTCCCAACAATCTCCAGTTATTAGTCTGCACCCGTTGCTTTATTTTACAATGATGTAACTGAAAGGTTCTCAGGACAAATATAAAAAGACCTACAAAAATATTTAGAGCAAATTGAAACACACTGCAGAAGCAGAAGTCTTCCCAAGAGCAAGACGAGTCACGTAGGGAGTAAAAACATGTTGAATACATTTTCCTTCAGTCTTGTAAAAAAAAAAAAGAAGTTCTTGCGTTCTGAAGACAAATAAGTTTTAAACTGATGTTCCAAACTGAATTCCAGCAATAATTTCTTCATCTGTGTGCTCGCTGAGATCTCAGGAGGAGGTAGTTGTGATGAAGGGTCCGTAACTCCGTCAGTCTGCCCAGCAGGCGACCGAACCGCTGCGGACCCCCTCGTGCTGCTCCACACACCCTGGACAGCAGGTCCAGGATCAGCTCCTGCATTTTCTCCACGCCGCTGGCTGCCTGAAAGGATGCCCGGTCTGTACGTCAGGGCAGAGAAACACAACGAGGTCTAAAGTCACGTTCAGAAACAACTTTCATCTTAAAGAGCCCAGATTAATTCTCAATTACCTAAAATAGAATAGAATCTTCCTTATCTGCCTTTAAATCAAAGTTCTCTTACAGGCATGGCTTCATTAATCC
The DNA here is from genome assembly GCA_031762435.1 of Hypsolebias longignatus. Taxonomy (NCBI): domain Eukaryota; kingdom Metazoa; phylum Chordata; class Actinopteri; order Cyprinodontiformes; family Rivulidae; genus Hypsolebias; species Hypsolebias longignatus. The sequence goes on along the minus strand of JARVGV010000111.1, from coordinate 29,296,833 downwards.
TTTTAATCTTCTTTGATGTTGACTTTTTTTTCTGCATCGTAACTGCACAGGGAAATCCCTTCGTATAATTTTTGTCGTCTTTGAGAAGCTTGAGGATTCCCCCTGTTAAAGATTTGTCTGGAATGCCCGATGACATCACTCCAGACCAAAAACAAAATGTTTTCAAACCAGCTGTCTCGTAACCCTTAGCTACCTTGTTGCCAGAAAAGGTGATAAATCACTAAAAATTAAACAAACTACTGTACATATTTTTAGAAGATCCAACATGTTCAGTTTGAAAATATGTTTCAAATTTTTCCTAGTGTCTTGCAACTTTTAGCTTTGACTTTTAGCTAGAGGTTTGCTTCTTTTAGCTTTTAGCTAGTGTTGCTACTTTTAGCTTTGACTTTTAGCTAGAGGTTTGCTTCTTTTAGCCTTTAGTTAGTGTCTTGCTACTTTTAGCTAGTGTCTTGCTACTTTTGGCTCTATAATTTTGCTTCTTTTAGCTTTCAGCTAGTGTCTTGCTACTTTCGGCTTTCCGCTAATGTCTTGCTACTTTTAGCTTTTGGCTAGTGTCTTGTTACTTTTAGTTTTTACCTAGTGTTTTGCTACTTTTAGCTTTTGGCTTGTGTCTTGCTACTTTTAGCTAGAGTCTTGTTACTTTTAGTTTTTACCTAGTGTCTTGCTACTTTTAGCTTTTAGCTAGTGTTGTTGATTTAACTTTTAGCTAGTGTCACAACTTTTAGCTTTCAGTTAGTGCCTTGCTACTTTTGGCTTTTAGCTCAAGTTTTGCGTCTTTTAGCTTTAAGAGCTCAGTTTTAGCTTGTTCAGCAAATTTCAGTAAACTCCCTGAGCACTGAGCGTTCATGTTTCTCCTGCAGACAGATGAATTAATCAGATTATCTCCAAAAACTGAACTGCAAACATGGAGGAGCTGGTGTGACCTGAGCAGAGCAGAGCTGTGGCAGTGAGCAGGGCGTATTCAGCCTCCGTCACACGCATCACTGCCATGCTGTGGAGGAAGTTGAGCACCGACCCGAGGAGATCATCACTGCCTCCTGTTCACATCAATAAACAGAAAATGCATCAACTTGTTTTTGTTGTTATTATGATAAAACTGAATCTTTTTGACGCACCTGAACTGATCCTGCTCTGGATGTTTTCTTTGGTTTCTGCGTCTCTGAGCCAGCTGTGTGTGGACACGCTGAAAAGCTGCAGGACTGACAATAAGGATTGTACAATGAGTCAGATCCACGTGTTGAAACGTGCTTTGTGCTCCTCGGCCTGGCTGTGGTTTATTCACCTGGACTGGGGCCCGCCGGGTTGTGGGAGAACTGCTGAGCTGAGAGCAGGAACATGACCTCAGGCGAGGAGACGGACGAGAGAGCCAACTGGTCGGAGAAATCCAAGAGGTCAAAGCCTGTGTGGAGGAGACGGATCAGTTTCTTTCCTTTTTTTAAATAAAATTCTGTTTATATTTCACGGTGAACACAAACGTGACATCACAGATGAAATCCCAGGATGTCGTCTTCAGAGTGCGTTAGGATAAATTTAACTTGACACAGAGGACTGTTCCGTTTAGAGGAAACAAGGTGGATCTCAGGAGGTTCCTGCTCAAATTCTTGAGACTGCATTTTTGTGAAAATGTACAAAAATTGTTTTTTGTAACATTTACATCAACAAGTGTGTAATTTTGTAAAACACTGTACATCCTAAAGCCTTTCTAAAGTCTGAAATGTGCATCTGATTGGGCCAAACTCTTAAAAGTGCATGTCTATGTCTGCAAACTACAGTTTTCAGTCATTCTGGAGAACATCTACTTTGTTACGAGTAATTTTCACACTTTCACAAAAATCACAGCAGGTCAGAATATATCTGCAAAGACGTTGCTAGGGCTTAAAAAAGCAGGTTAGAATAAAGAGGTAAAGAAGTAAAATAATAGCTAACAGCTAAATACTGTATAACAAAAGGCTGGCTAAACCTCTAAAGTAGCAAAACAACAACTAAAAGCTAACAGTAGCAACACCCGATGAGAGTGTGCAGCCTTTTAACGCATGTTTCTGCTTTAATTCTTATAATTATTCACACCAAAACAAGGGCATTTGGAGGCTCCAAACTAAAGCATAAATGTGTCTCTATTTAACTTTATTTTATTTCCTCTCAAACTCACAAAGTTCTTTCTGTGTGAGAGTCCCAGAGAGGCTGTTTGAGCTGCAAAGCATGCTGGGTAGCCTTGTGAAAATGATCCACTTAAGGGTACAACCAGAACCATAGAGAGAGAAAAAGCTATGTAGTCTCTGTAAGTAGGTTTGGGGGAGGGGGAGTGACTCAGTATTGGTATCGGTTATTGGCCAAATAAGTTTTAACATATCGGATAGCGGCCAAAAGGCCAATATCGTGCATCCCTACATTTTATTAATGAAAGTGGATTGGACTTGAGTTCCGGCCCACCAGTTTAATAGAGCTGCTTTAAAAGGCCTGAAGAGATCTCATTTCTTCAGACAAAATATTTGTAACATAAAGTTATACAAACCAAAAGTCACAGCACCCATCTCCTAAATGAGCCGAACACTTTGATGAATGAATGGCTAAAACAGCACAAAGTATGCAGTTAAATGGAGAAAAAACAAAACTGCAGGAAAACAAACTGAATGCTCAGTCAGCCAAGACCTCTGAACGAGACGGTGAACTAAAAACACCATCTTCTTTATGACAAACAATGGTCATCAAGTTTAAACACCAGGAGCCCACAGAGCTGCACAGGAAGGACCGAAGTTTGTGTTTGAGCAACGAGGAAGAAGCCACTTGTCTAAAAATGACAGCAGAGCAACCAGTTTGAGTTTGCAGCTGCTTGTGGGAAGAAAGATGTTGACCTCTGGTCTGACTGAACCAAAATAAACTTTGCAGTAAGTCAGTGGAGAGAACAGTGAAGCTTAAGGATGTTTTCAACTGGAAAGCACGGTGGTGGCAGTGCCATGCTGTGGGGTTCTATAACTGCAACGCAGACCTAAAATACCTGCCATCTTTACGGGAGATAGATAAAAGCAAAAGCTGTAACAGA
>JARVGV010000111.1:29208312-29223651 GCA_031762435.1 Hypsolebias longignatus | reverse complement strand
CATGCATGCACACATGCACAGTTTTTTGTTGGTTTTTTTTTTTTTGTTCTTTTGGCTGCTCCCGTCTTCAGGGGTTGCCACGGCGAACTTGTTTTTACGTCGGTTGCTCTTCTTTTCCTGATGCAACCACAGCCCTCTGACCTCATAGTATGGAGCTGCCATCTATATGTTTATGTGTCTATGTAAAGTGTGTATGTAGCGTGCTCTGTATATGTCAGGTGACATGTTAAGTGATACGTTAGGTGCATATGTAAGGTGATATCATATGTAAGGTGATATGAAACCTCACACCCTAGGGCACCCCAGGGGAGCAGATGGTGGGTGTTAAGGGCCTTGCTCAAGGGCACAGAGTATGCAAATGAAGGTGGAGGTAGGTGTGGGTGCTTCAAGTCATGCACAAGAAATAAAGAAAAATTAGTGGGAAAAGAAGCCTTATTCTAAGAAAATCATATTTCATAGTGTCAGAACTACTAACCAAGACCACTTTATTATATTTCTCAAGAATGTGAGTTTTCATGAAAAGAAGGTATAACAAATGGTTTAAAACTTTTGCACAGTTATATACAGTATATAGATCGAAAAACATATAAAACTACTACTTAATTTTTCAACAGAAGTAAAATAAATAAATAAAATCGTGCCAATATCCCGACCGTACTCAAGTGTTTAGGATTTTATTTTGAAACTTATCACCGGAAGTGCTTGGATTTTGCTTCCTGGTAGCCGTGGGGCTTGCGTTTCTCGGTTAATTGTAACGCAACAGATTTAACCATAAATTGCTTAAAATGGCTGGGACGGCTTCAGTAGCTGGTGAAGTGTTTGTAGATGCTTTACCGTATTTTGACCAAGGGTACGATGCTGCAGGCGTCAGAGAAGCAGTGAGTATCAGATCATTCGTCCCCAACCGAAGCGTGTTAGCCGAGCATGCTAACATTAGCATGGAGTGGAGAGTTTTGATGTGCCATTTAGCAATGGAAATGGGCTATTTTTGTATATCTTATGTTACAATTGTCACTGAACCAAAATAATGAATTTGAGTTTTATATTCACATTTGTTAGGAGGTATTTGACAAGCTATAAATGCAACGAAAAATTGCACAAGTTGTGTTGAACCTTTTCGTGTACAGTATTAAAATTGGAGAGACAGCAGTGCTGGAAAATTGTGCAGTACAGTCATGATAATAAAACGGTAATGCATTACCTTTATAAAGGCAAATGGTTGTATCATTTAAAGCATTGTTTAAATTATTACATATACAGTACTGTATTTGTAATGTTCACTAAAAGAAAACAACAAACTGCATTTTAGACAACTGTCATACATAAATGTAGTTGTACTTTATGTTTTCATGATACTAAAGTTTCTCACAAGGTTTTTCTTTGTGTCGTTTTTGGCTTGATGTTGCTCCTCACCTGTTATTTTAAATTAAATAAAACTAAGACTGATTATTGCTAAGAAACAGCATTTGAGAATTAGAGATTTGTACCTTGAAACGTGACAACTGTGAGAAAGTTAATTTGACCTTCCTGTTTAAAAATGTCAAGAACCTAATTGAGCTTTTTTTTTTTTTTTTAGTTAGCAGAATCTCAGATATCCAAGTTAGATATGAATGCTGTTTTAGTTTTGTTTTTCTTTCTTTAATTTGTTTTGATAATTTAATTTCTGCTTCTGTTGTGCTTTTGTAAAAGCATCTTTATCATTTAATCCTTACCTTTAAAACAAAGTACTGTATAGAATGTTGTTTTTTTTAAGAAGTTAACAAAAGTCCTGTTTAACTTTTTAGGCTGCGGCGTTGGTTGAGGAAGAGACCAGAAGGTACAGACCCACAAAGAACTACCTGAGCTACCTTCCTACACCTGACTTCTCTGCTTTTGAGGTGAAAAAGTTTTTTTTTTTTTTTTCAATCTGAGTCCTTATGATTTTCAGACTGACACACAATTAACAGCACTCTTCTCCACCCTTCAGACAGAAATTATGAGGAATGAATTTGATCGGTTAGGAGCTCGTCAGCCGCTGGAACTTCTGAGCATGAAAAGGTAAAACCTATTGTTGCAGCAGCCTGGTGGAGTTGTCATGTAACATGTTCTTTTCCCCTGTTTGCTTCTGAACTTCTAGAGATTCAATAAACATTGTCAACACAATAAAAACACTATACAGCATAATATATACTGTATACATATGTAATCAGTAATTAAAAAAAAAAACTTCAATACAAGACAGTATTGCATTTGCAATTTTAGTTTTCATCCATCTTTACCCGCTTCCTCATATCCGGGTCGTCTGGGTCGCTGGTGTTCATGACCAGCAGTAACCGTGCGAGAAGTGGGGTACTTCTGATTACTTGAAAGAAAAATATATGGGACATCTTTTTTACTTAAATTAGTCTTTCTAGCTTTTGGGAAACAAACAAGTTTTATATTTACTTGGTTTATATTGAAAATATTATACAATAAATGCTTGAAATCATTAGTTTATCACACACATGATTGTACATTTCACTAAATGGGAATTTATCTTTAAAATTAAAACAAATTCAAATTATTATTTTTGGCAAACAAGCTTGAAAGAACATATAACTATTAGTTAAAATGTACTGTATATCTTGACAAACGTTACAACGGCTTACATCAAAATAAATATTTGATTTTTTTTTATTATTTTTGTTCAGTTTCTAAACATTGATAACTTGTTCAAACATGTTTCCACCTGTGTGAAGGTATGAGTTGCCAGCGCCTTCATCAGGGCAGAAGAACGACATTACAGCTTGGCAGGAGTGTGTGAACAACTCGATGGCTCAGCTGGAGCACCAGGCGGTCCGAATTGAGAACCTGGAGCTCATGTCGCAGTATGGAACCAATGCATGGAAAGTCTATAACGAGTAAGTGACAGCAGCCTTCTTAAATTATTCACTAGGGCTGTCCTGATCGAATTGGCATATTGATTGAGATGTCTTTTATTGATCAGTATCGGAGTGTCGGGCACTCACAGCTCCCGAACTAATATTGTCTCAGGTTTAATATTGTGTCAGCCAGGCATTGTAGTATTGTAATATGGTACCTGCTGTGGTGTACAGGCCTGGGAATTAAAGGTACCCAAGCTCCAAACAAACCAACCCAGCCAGCACCAGACATTTAATGTAGAGACCACAGGTGTTATGAAAGTCACATGCACTGATGCAGATTCAAAGAAAACAGCACTAATTTATTAATCAGATCAATGTCAAATATAAATAAATAATCCAGCCATCCATGACTTTATTACTAACATGTTGGGCTGAACAGTAACTGAGCTGAAGAGGCAGTGGAAATGTCTGTGGCCACAGAGCCAACACATTTTGCTGAAAAAAAAAAAAAAAAGATCACTTTCCTCCAGTGGAACATTTTCTGATGATCGCACATGTGATCGTTATCCGTTAGCAATGTTAGCATCATCACTGCCAGCAGGCAGCGCAGTATGGTACTGTATTGTGTTTTTAAAGCAGCACCATCTGACGTTTAATCGTAAGCATGACACTGACATGTAGTTGGACTCACTCAGGAGGAACATTGTGAGGATCATTCAGTCTGGCTAAAAGAGGAACTACTGTATTCCCAACTTTGTCTGGTTAGGAAACACGTCTACATCCGCATTTCAACATGCAAAATACCAGTAATGCAAGTTCCACATTGCTGCTTATGTAGCCATTTCTTTTTGGCTAACCTCTTTGAATAACTTCCTGCACTATGTTTGATTTACTTTATTAGTGTTTAGTGTAGATCTTGGATCTTTTAGCATATCGTTTGGCATTTGTTTAGCATATATCTTAGAGTATATCTTAGATCCTTGTATACTGTTTCTATTTATACTTTATATTTTTGCTACTTTTGGGTGTAACTGGGACCCTGAGTACGCAGTTTCGTTCCACCTGTTACCACATATGATGCAAATGACAATAAAGAAACTTGAACTTGATGATTCCTGATCCTTATTTAAAAATTACTTCAGTTGTTATTGGCATTAAAAAGAAATCTTGATCCCTAATATTAACTCCATGTATGATCTGAAGACTGGTAACTCTGTGTTTTATTCTGCTTGCACAGTAATTTGGCTTTTATGATTGAGATGGCTCAGAAGGAACTTCACAAATTCAGGTAAAATGATGGATGTTTCATGTTAAATGACTTTATTTAAAAAAAAAAAAGTTTTCACCCTGTGAGTCTAACAGTTGTTTTGGTACACAGAAAACAAATCCAGGACTTGAACTGGCAACGTAAGAACGATCAGCTGGCAGCAGGAGCCAAACTGCGAGAGCTGGAGTCCAAGTATGTCATTTGAAGTTATGCATGTGAATTTTACTAAATGCTCTTTTGGTTTATAGGCATCTCAACATCTGTATTTGTTCCTTGTCAGCTGGGTGTCACTTGTGAGTAAAAACTACGAGATCGAACGGGCCATCGTCCAACTGGAAAACGAAGTCACTCAGCTCAGACAACAGCAGGGCGACGAAAACAAGGAGAACATTCGGCAGGACTTCTAACACATCAGGAGGTTTTCACCCTTACAGCGCTGAAGTCAAACAATCCCTAAGTGAGACGGATTACCATTTGTTTGGACTAAAAACCAGTCTGAGCAGAACTTCTATTTTACAGAAAATATAGCACTGGTTTTTCTAGTTACCATGACGTTTCATAAGGAGCGGTCCACAAAACATAAATTAAACCACATTTTTATCACTGCACCCACAGTAATGGCATAACTTACCCATAATACAAGTTTTTTCTTTCCCTGCAGTCTCAGTGATGGGTTATGTTTGGTAAGCTTAACTTATTATACCAGTCTACAAGTGGCTATTGACAAAACTGAGTCAGTTATCTATGTTACAATACACTGGCAGCAGTAGGGACCATTTCATAGAAACCTCAAGAGTGTTGCTGTTTAATATTTCAGCCTGCAGGTCTTTACAGATACCTTTCAGTAAAGTGGTGTTTAGAAGAGTACATAATTTGTCAAGTTTGAATACAAAAATGTTTCTGATCCTACAATATCTTCAATTCCTGTTATTTTTTTTAAATGATTTTTGTAATAAAAGGAACTTCTATAATTTATGGTCATTTGAAGTTTTTTTTATATATACCTGTAGATAATTATCTCATCGTTACTTAAACTCAATGTCAAAAACTATGAGGATGGAAACATGTCAGTAGACAGAGGGAGAAGAGGGAAGTCAGGAAAGTAGGACTGAGGGTGGCAATATAGGACCTACTGAGTAGGTCAACTTATATTATCTAATGTATCTGTTCAGTCAGTACTGTGCACAAAGTCCTCTCCCCACCCCACTCCTTTGATTTGTGTGCAGTTTTTTTCAACATTCTGTGAGCTTTTGAAAGGTAATTCAAAAATAATAATTACCTCATTGTCTGTTACATTTAGTTTCGATTTCTGTCACTTTTGCCACCATTTCGTTCATTATTGCAGTAGCCTCTCACGGTTCATTTTATCAGTTGTGACGTACATCCAATAATTATATTCAGCTAACAGAGTTGACAACAAAAAGTTAATAGTAAAATTTCCTTTTCATCTTTGAGTTCTCAGAATATGTTGGCGATCAGTCTCGGCTGCTGCTCCACCAAATTTTAAATCAATATCTGTAAAATTAACAGTCAATCATTTGTTTTTTTTAGGTCAGTTGGCTATGGCAGCCATCTGGAACCAGGTTAACTCCAAAAGTACACGTTTCATTCAGATTTGTTGAGTGGTTTATGATATGTTGCTAACAGACACACACTGGCAAAAACCATTATTGCCCAACTTTGGCTTAGTTGATCTACTTTAACACACACCACATTAGCACTATTTTGTGCAGTATTTGCAAAACATTTTTCCCCCTGTACTGAAAACAGAAAAACGTCGACAAAGAACAAAATGCTTATACTGTAGTATATTTAAGTATACAAACAAATTTCTAGAGAAACTGGCTGCTTTTACACATTTTAATCCAATCCTGGTACCCAATTATTTTCAAGGGGGGAGTATTTATGGAACAAAAGTTTAAAACAAGTAACAAAAACTGCTTAGACATAAAAAAGGGAACTTTGTATTACTTGTTACTTTATTAGCAGCCTGTAGTAAAAACAGCATCTTTTCTATGTAATTGCATCTACAAACACTTCATCTCGTTAGATATCAGCAGATCGCTTTGCAATGATCAGTGTAAGTTATGCATAAAAATGTATTTTGTGACACGACTGAATTATTGCCAGGAAATGCTCATTATTTCAGACTTAGGGATGTGATTGTATTTCTATATTTGACAAATACTGAAAAGCAGAAAAAGTTTGGAAACTGCAAAAACAAGAGGTTGTTTATTTTGAAGTATCCCACATTCCTTACACTGTGAACTTTACAATCATTTTCCTCACTTGATCACCGACAGGGTGGCCTAGATGAACATCAACCAGATCTGTGGCGGATCTAAAGGCCTGGATGGAGAGGATCAGCTGCAGGGAAAGGCAGCGAAGAAGGTAGACCAGGTCTGAGGTTTTACAGACAAAAACTCGGGAATGAACTTGATCAATACCCCAACAGAAACAGACAATCGCACTCCGTCACATCATCTTTTCCAACTTTCACACATCTTGCACACGTTTGCAGGCACCTTTATACTTTTAGCAAAGGAACTATAGGGTTTTTAGGAAAATGTATCCGTTGTGATATATTCATTTAATTCCACTATGTGCAAAACTGGACAGCCATCGGTAGCTGAAGTGGCAGGAGAGAAGCGGGGAGGGGGATTTTTGACCATGCCCCAGTCTATATACTGAGAGTATTGAGAGCTGGTACTAAAGTCACAGCCTCTTGCAGGTTCTGGTTCTGGTCTCCTTTACTCTGAAACTTCTGCCGATGCCTCTCCTCTTGACGCTTCTTCTTTTCGTGCCGCTGCTGCTCTTTCTTCTGCTTGTTTGACGGCTGGGTAGGACAGAAACAAAAACATGTTTTTAATCTATTCCTATGTATCCCCCCCCCCCCCAAAAAAAAAAAAGTTTTATCTTGTATAAATGCCAATTCTTAAGAGTTAAAAAAAAAAAAAAAAACGACAACTGGACTTATTTTATTTTTTGTTGAAAACATTTTGCTTTTCATCCGAGAGGCTTTCTCAGTTCAAACTGGAATGTGCAGCATTTACGAAGCTGTGAAATGCTCCGTTTATGCAATCTGAAATTAAATGCAGGTTAATCCTACTCTTCCCCCCTGAGGGTTGTTAGGAAATCAACATAGAAGTTGAAGACAGAGTGGGAAAGGCGTCCCCCCTGGAATGGTCCCAGGTCAAGTATCAGGTCCTGCACCTTTGACGTAAATGAGTGGGACATCTCAGATCATCATCAGGTGTTGACTCCATCCAGCCATCATTTTAGTATTTTTTTAAATTTACTTCTCATTTTGCTGCTGTATATTGAACTATTATTATTTTCTAATAAATTGAGCTCCAATCGATTCTTTAATGCTTAAATGAAAGATCATGTGACACCAAGATTGTGTTTGGGGGAGTGAGCGTGACTTAAAGCTCCAGAGTGCAGACTCTAGTATTAAATGTAGTATTATAGTACTGTAGTATTAAGTATTTCACCATATATGTTTATGGTCCTCAAGAGAAAAGTTTTGGTGACGTGCATGAAAACAGGAATTAGTGTGAAACTGGCCAGGGATCAAATCCAAAGTGGTTTTGTAGGTTCTGGAAAGCTGAAACCTGAGAACTCCTCCCTTGTTTAAAGTTGTTTGTTTGAGTATCATTTGATGTATATGGCTTTTTTCCATCACCACTCTCAAACCCATCTCACGCGGTTTAAAGCGTTATGACCCAGCTCCTTCCAGCGCAGCAGAAAGTCTCTCCAACTGGAAGCAAAACGTCTCCAAAAACAAAACAAAACTGTCCACTTGTCTTTCTCTTTCTGTCTGACATGTCTGAGAAGACACATAATCTACACAAACACATTGCAATGCAATTCCCCCCAACAGGAATTAGTCATGTGTGTATTTCACCTTGGGTTTTTGTGCATTTCTGCCCTCTGCTGTCTGCTTCTGCTCACTGCAGACTGAGCAGGATCCCGACGTGCATGTGTCCTGGCAGGACTGACCAAGCAAAGACTCAGCGAGCCACTCCGCGTTGATTGTTGCAGCACTCAGCTGGAGCAAGTTCTCCTCATCACCTGAGACACAAAACACACAGCGAACACATCATCTGAATCGGTCAGCATGATCCGTCACTGCTCGTACGTAACGGACCATCTGCTTATCATCAGGCTGACACGTTTATGAGTTTGATTAGGAAAATTTGTCTGGCAAGACGAGCCTTATGATGTTACAACCGATCAAGTAGTCTTATCTCCTGACCCTGAATGCCTCGATTCTTGATGGAGCTCAGAATTACGTTTTCCTCTTCGTATGCTGTTTGAGACTTTTTCTGTCCGTCCCTCTGACCATCTCCAAACTCACGCTGATGGCTGTGTGAATTCTGTAGACTCTGAAACAGCACAAACATCTCAGTTAATACTCCCTCTGTGCAGGTACAGTTGAAAAAAAAATCACAACGCCAATAAAAGTTATATGTTGCTGAGAGATACATATTATTTAGGTCTAATGGATAATCGCTCCTACATATTGATCTAACAAATACTACTTGTGTTTTCTACACCAGTACCATATTTTCCACCGTACACGTCGCTCGGCCCTATAAGGCGCATCAGTCCAAAAATGTCTAATAAAGTGGAAAAATCCATAAATACAATGCTTCACCGTATATGTCGCATCTATTATGCATCACCACTGACGCATCGCATTTGTTACTCGTCACTGTTGAGAACCTGGAAATGTGGGCCGGTGTTGTGCCAAAGATCAATTGGCTGCCAAATGGCGGCCGTGGGAGTGTGCACGGCAGGACTTTAACAAGAATTTAACAAGATTAACACTTAAAAATAACTGATTGCTCGAAATTATAGTAAAGGTGTGTCAGTTTTTTTGCTTATAAAAATGCACTTCAACGGTCAAATCAGCTGCATTTCGAAAGCCGATACGTGCAAGTAGGAACGCGCAGAGGGACGAGTCGCTGTGTGTTTCTTAGAAATTTAACAAGATAAACACCTAAAAACAATTATTTGTTTGCTCGACTTTATAGTAAAGGTGTGTCTCAGTCTAACGTTTGCTTAATATCATGTAATAGGTAAAAGTGACAAATGACAAATTACAAAAAAGTTCAAGACAGAAACAATAAATTATAATAAATAAAGTCCTGTTGTTTTTGTCTTGAACTTTTTTGTAATTTGTCATTCGTCACCTTTACCTATTACATGATATAACAGCATGCCATACTCCACTCTGCTGCCATCTAGTGGCTGACAAAATGGTAGTATTCATTTTTTTCAGTCAGGATGAATGAAAACACTCATATCGCAGCCAAAAATTGGTTTATAAATATAAATATGGGGGGGGGGGGGGGATCCATTTATATGTCGCTTCGGCCTATAAGTCGCAGAGCATGCAAATGATGAAAAAAAATAATAAATAAAAGACTTACACAGCGAAAAATACGGTAGTTTCCAAAGCTAGAGTTAAAAATCCCTGTTGGTTATGTTACGAAACACTGAGCCTCAAACGACTTCTACAAATCAAGTGTACCGGTAATCTAAATTATCAGTGTCATATTTTTACTATAATTGAAAAACAGATTAAAAGAGAGGTCTTTAATGGGTAAAACTTGATTAGAGTCCATTTGTCCTGATGCATGCTCAATAAACCAGGTAGAAAAATCTAACGAGGTTAAGTCAGGTCAGATTCTTCTTTGTTCATCAAAGAAGAATCTGACGAGTCTAGTTGTGTTGTCATTATGCCTTTGTTTAAATGATTTTTAGCTATGTTTGCATTGCTGAGTCAGAAGTGGAAAAGTTTAAGCAGCTCTTTTGTGTACCTCTATGCGAAGCTGAGCGGGACTCTCGGAGTTGTCGCCAACCCGCCTCACACTGTCATAATGATCTCCATAACGGTAGGCAATGTGCAGCTCTCTGCACATGGGCTTCTCTGCACCATTTATCTATGGAGACAGCACAATGTATAAACTGCGGTGCGCTACAGGTGTGTTGGCGGCCACAGAGTTAATAGTACACTAGCTCATGTGAAGGTATTTGTCAAACTTTGCCTGTGGCTTCACTCCTACCTCCCACAGCGGCGTGTTGAGCTGATGGATGACCACTTTCACCTGCTGATTGCGAGCAAAAGCTACAATAGCATCATTGCCAGCAAATGTACCAGGCTGGGAGAGGTTCGACACTAGGGAAGATAGTTTTTAATTATATTGTACATTATGGAAAACACTTATTTTATGCAATACAATCATTGTTATAAATTAATATAGTTGTAATTCAATTAAAATTTCACTAATCAATCAAAACTAATTAAAATTGATCAAGAATACGCATTGTTGTTGCAGACAATAATTCTGAACACTAGGGGGCAGCAATCCCTGATGTTTTTTTCATGTACCACCATACAGTGGTGGAGTATCAATATACAGTAGTAATTGTCAAGGATTACATGTGTGAATTTAGCACTTTTTGTCTGTTGTTCCTTTCTTACTGTGCTGCGCAAACGGGACGTCATCCTCAACAAAGGGCTCGAAGTCTTGTCGATGAGACTTCATGTAAGCGACGGTCTCCTGTCGAAGCCGCAGGTGATCACCAGAGTGACCCTCTAACTGGTCGCCGAGAGCTCTGAACAGACAGTTCCTGCAGGGGACAAAGACAATGACCACATAAAACAGGTTCAGGGCCTCTGTGTTTGGTTCCTACAGTTAACAGAATGTTTAGATTAAAGCCTTAAACTCCACTGCTGCTTTCAATAAAGCAGGCGTTGGCAGGAATATCTCCGGTTTTAGCCAACAAGACTATCAGTGCTGTAAAATGCAACCTTTCGAAAACTAGACACATTCTTCTGGTTACAAACTATGTTTGTCTAAATACCACAAAAAATGCAATAAAAAGTTCATTTGGCTCATTTTTACTGACAAACAGTTGCACAAAAATAGACGGTTTTGGTACTTTGCTGGCCTGGAACACTCAGATGTATGTTCATACGATTCAAAAATTAAATCATCAGTGATCTTAACTATTTCTGCCCATCTTAATTGGGAGAAAAAAAAGGAGTTTTATGGTCATTCTAAAGTCCATCAAGATGATTCACAAGTATAAAATATTCATAAGGTCATAACAGTACACAAAGAAAAAAAAACTGAACCAATGTGGCTTTGCAAGAGCTGCAAGGATAAAGTCTTTTTTCTGTATAAATCATGTATGGCTTTGGTTTGCTGAATTATATTTGAACAAACAAAGTGAACGTTAGAACAATTTTCTGTGGACAGATGAGACAAGAGTAGAGATGTTCTGCCATGATGCACAGCAACATATTTAATGAAAACTAAACACAGCACTACAACACAAATATCTCTTAAAGCCTTCAACCCTTAAGAAATTATAGCAACATAGTAAAGTGAGTCAAAGCTTCTCTACAACAACATACAAGAACAATAAGGTATTTAAAGAGATGCCTACTTCGTTACAGCTGCAAAATTAGGTTCTACGAGCTAATGAATCACAGGATGTGATGAAGTTTAAACACGAGGACTCATTTTCAAGAAAGACCGGTTTTAGACAGACAAAATATAAAGTAACGACAACAATAAAATGCAATTAAAGTAGTGTTAGAATTAAACAATAGGATCAAGGAGCCTTTTAAAACAAGGTAAATTAATAAAAAAATTACATACAGTATTTGCTTTTTTATTTTTATTTTATTTTATTTTATTGACCTTATCAATCGTTTAAAATCTCTTAAAGAAATCAAGAACAACTTGTTCCTGTTGCAAGATGTTCCAGGTTACAGGAGCAGAGTAAGAAAAGGCCTTTTTGCGGAGTTCAGTCCGTACTGAGGGGACACTGCAGATAATGATGGCCTGAGAGCGCATGCTGTAACTGCACTGATGATGTGACATGTAGGAGGAGACATAAACAGGCAGAAAACCAAGGAGGGATTTATAGATGAAGATGAACCTGTGTGAGAGCCTACATGTATGATGATGACCAACTGACCGAGGAGTACAGGGTGCAGTGATGGGTTACAACCAATTATGAATCTTAGTGCACTGTGATAGACAACATCCAACATCTGCAAGGAGCTGGCAGGGGCATGTAAATACCAGTAATGTCGCCATAATCAATGGCCGGTAGGCAAGTAGCAGCTACAAGGCATTTCCCAGCATTCAGAGTTAAAGAAGATCTATTTCTGAAAAAGAAACCCAGTTTTAATTTCAGTTTCTTTATCAAGTTTTCAACATGTGGCTTAAAAGAGAGATGTGCATCAACTAACACTCCCAGCTATTTGTAAGAATCTACAAACTCAATAGGAACACCATGTGTGGATACGATAGGAGGAAGAACTGCTGGTACCAACTTTCTGTTTGAAATCAACATCCCTTTGTTTTCATCAGCATTTACCGGTAACACCAGTTTGAGATGGAATATTAATCTGGCTGAATGATATTAAATGCAGACTGTAAAAGCTGGAAAACCCTGGCAAGTGTGTTAGTCCAACCATAAACAATTGTACTGTCGGCACAGAGATGTAAGGAGGCGTCAGGAATGTTTGGACTTACATTACTTACGGTACATAAATTGTAAAGGGAGTGGTTCCTAAAACTGAGCCTTGTGGCACACCATTATTCACAGTTAAATAACTAGAAGAGGTACCATTGTGTTGCCTTCAACCTGAGAGATAAATAGAAAACCATATTATAGTGTGATCTGAGAAACCAACATCTAAGAGCTTATGGCAGAAGATGTGATCTACAGTAGTGAAAGCTTTGGACAGGTCTAGATAAAGTGTGGCACAGTGATCCTTAGAATTCAGTGCTGCAACATCATTAAAAACCTTCAGCGAAGCAGTCATTGTGCTATGTTGTTTCCTGAAGCTAGACTGGTGGGAAGATAAAATGTTAAAATAATCTAAATATTTCTCGATTTGAGTATTTTTACCAGTTTTTCTAAAACCTTAGCTGAAACAGAGAGTTTGGAAATTGGTCGATAATTGTTCGGTATAGTGGAGTCTCCTTCCTTAAAAATGGTAGAACAAAAGCTGTTTTGCAAGCATTTGGAACAGTATTTTGTTGTATGGCGAGATTAAAAATGTATGATACTGGTTCTGCTATAATTTGTGCAGCTAGACTTAAGAAATAAGGAGGGAGATCACCAAGGTGTGCAGATTTTCTAGAATCCAGGTCATTGACAGAGAACAGTGAAAATGAGAATGTGTGGTTTACTGAGGTTTGACTTGTAGGAGAAGTTTTACTTGTAGGAAAGGTAGGTGATTTTCCATTAGTAACTGTGTCAGACAAGGAAGTAAAGGCAACAAAATGACTATTGAAACAGTTTGGCATCTCATGCTTATTTGACACAGGAACAGAGTCAACAAATACTTGTGGTCGTAGATCAGAAGAGAGCTGCTAGAAAGGGATTAGATGGTTTTGCAGAATCTCTTAGGGCCATTCAGATCTTTGGTGGTTGAAATAATAGTAATTATGTTTTGCAGCTTTAAAGGAAGCTGTACAGTGATTCCGTAGTTGACGAAATTGCAACCGATCATTATCTGAACCAGAATTTATTGTCGTTGCCCATAGTTTAACCCTCCTGTGCAGGAGGCCAACTAACACAAAAGCAAGCCAGGGGCTGCCTCTGCCTTTTATTCTGAACTGGTGAAATGGAGCATGATTATTTACAAAATTAATGAAACTATTGTGAAAATAGTTCCAAGCAAGATTCACATCTTCCAGGTCTCTCTTGTAAATGAGTCCTCAAGGCTCAATGGGATAAACCTGCCTAAATAAAGGTAAATAAAGGTTGAATGAACATCGTCAAAATTACATTACACAGAAGTGCATTGTAAGAAAATGACACATTATGTGCAACTACATTACACAGAAGTTGCAATTCTTAAAAAGAGAAAAATCAAAAAATTAAGTTCAGATAACGAGTTACCCGATCAGACATGCTACAGATAAACACAGAAGAGAAACATTTGCAGATTTCTGGCTCTTACCCATCTCCAGGGACCTCCCTCAGTTTGAGCCCCAGTGCTTGGAGCTGATTGGAGAAGCTCACATATTCTGCACCTTCATCGCTGTCCTGAGGGCGATTCTTGCGGTCTTTTGCAATGGCACGGCGTGCCGCCCGCTCATCCCTCTTGCGTTCCAGCTCACTCTTTTTATTGCCCCGTGCAGGTTTGGCCATCTGTTTTCGAGACATGTTTGCTTCAATTGTTTCTTTGGGGCCACAAAACTAAAGAATGCTTTGCTGTGGCAAAATACTGGCACTTCATTAAATGAGCCCACTCATCTGCAACCTATGTTAAAAAAAATAAAAAAATACTGTAAATAGTGAACTAATAAATGCCCAACAAAGCAAACGTGCTGTTACAGTATATTTATGTCTGCTGAAGAATAGGGTGATTCAAATTTGATTCATATTCCTTTAAACATATGTATATACATTTTATTTTGCATAATGAAATATAAATATTAGATCAGGGCAGTTTAATAGTATGCTGAGTTTACCATTTTTTATCATTGAAAGACTTTTAAATCCTTTAATTAGGTTAAAAAATAACAAGTTACAAAGTGTTTTAAATAAAGATATTCAACAATATTGCTAGTTTTAGATACCCTGGGACACTTTATCACTGCCCAACCAAGCCCAAACATTTATGAGAAATTTACCGTAAACATTTGTATGGAGGTCATACTTGAAAATATAAACTACGTATATAACAATTTGTCAAACAACATTATCAAATCACAGAGTAGAGAATACACTTTGGGGGTGAAAAAGTTATTTGTGGTGTACAGAAACTGTCCAGTTGATCAGCTGAACGATTTCAATCTGCTAAACTAGTTGCTAAAATATTTTTTATTCAAATCAAGCAACTGTTATACACACATTGGCCAAAATAATAATTAAAAAAATATCAGGATATATACCAACTACAGTATTGGCTTCCCACAGTTGTAAAAATCAGCACTAACCATAAAAAAACTCATATCAGTCGATATCTACAAATGAGACGATAATCAAGACATGATTCAAGTTCTAAAATTTTGTTTGCATTTAGCAAAAAAAAAAAAAAAAAAAGTTTAAGGGTCGGCCTAATTTTGACCAACATACACTATACTATACACTACTGTATACACTATACAACACACACACACACACACACACACACACACACACACACACACACACACACACACACACACACACACACACACA
>JARVGV010000111.1:29189693-29203146 GCA_031762435.1 Hypsolebias longignatus | reverse complement strand
TGAAACGCCCAGGCGAGATAAATCCAGCGTTTTCACCGATGGAGGAGCGGATCCGCCGGATTTAGGGGGGACTTGGAGGAGGAGAAGAGGAGGCTCCACTTGAGGAGCAGATTGGGGCTATTTTTTATTTTATTTTATTTTATTTTATTTTATTTTATTTGAACCTGGACAGGCGTAGAAACGGATCTAGAATCGGTCATTAGGAGCAGGACGCCTCCGTGGATCGAGCCGCATCCAGGGCTGCTGCTGCTGCTGGAGGAGGAGGAGGAGGAGGAGGAGGTGGGGTGGGTTTACTTGGATGGAGCGGGCGCAGTGAAAAGGCTCGACTGGCCGTGTGTGTAGGAGGAGACGGAGGAGAACCGGGTGGTTTGAAGGGACTTGGGGAGCCAGGAGGAGCGGCGGCTCCATGAGCGGCGCCTGCCGGGAGAGAGCGCGCACAGCCGAGCCGGAGCGCGCGCACTGCCGCGGGTAGAGAGGGACGGAGCCCCGGGGCCCCAGGACGGCGGTCAGTTGGGAAGTTTTGATGCATATGATCACAACCACCATGATTTTTATGATTCTTGGTGCTTCACTTGTAATGGTAAGACATCCTCACAAATATCAAACTCAGATTTCCTCACGAGGCTCAAATTCATACATTTATGTTTAAAAAAGCCTGTTTTAGGGCACGGCCTATCAATGTGGAGCCTATAATCAGCCAACCTGCTGTCATAAATAAAAATAAAAATAAAAATAAAAAGCAACAGTCTCCCCCTCTAAGAATCAGCGGACCTGCCCTTTTTTTCCTTTATGATTCCCACAAATGTGCTGTGGCAAAAGCTGCGCGTGCTCGTAGCTTAGCTCCCTGCTGTCCCAGCTGACTGACATGATGCTTGTTTGCAGGCGATCGCCTGTTTAATGGACATGAACGCGCTACTGGATCGCTTCCACAACTACATCCTACCGCATCTACGAGGGGAGGACCGCGTCTGTCACTGCAACTGTGGAAGGTAAAGACACCCCACCGTCCTCCCACCATCACACCGGGGGGAGGGGGGGGGGGTAAACATGGCTCTTCTCTAGTGTTTTAATTGCTGAGGAGGCCTGGAAGCTTTCAGGCGGTGCAGCTCCCGCAACCTGAAATCCTCTCCGGTGTTTTGCAGCTGGTGTGTGCAGTGGGTTTTATGTTTCATGGAGGCTCTGCTGCATGCAGGAGCAAGGTGTGTGCCCGATGCATAAATAGGTAATGACCTATAGACGACTTCAGAAAATAATCCAATCTGAGCACCAGTTGCATTGTGCGCATCATGCAGGCCCCACATATCTAACCTGCAGGGCTGATGGAGACAGAGCTTCAGAGAGGAGGGGGGGACTGAGAAGGTGGCTCAGGATGCACCTGCTGTATGAACAGACAAGACACTACTTTATGTTTAGTTGGGTTTAAAGGCACTCATTGCATAAAATCAAACATAAAGACGTTATCCTGAATAGTTAGCTCCAGTTTTCCAGATTTACCGAATGCAATTCTGAAACGAGGGTCCGCACTCAATGTAAACAAAGCACGCGGCCACAGAAACTTGAGACTTGTGACCGACCTACGTTAGGCCGGACTGAGGTTCACAAATGCAGCTCGGTTTCATGTTTGACCTGTTTTCAGGCACGTGTTTCGTAGTAAATTGTTTAAGCAGGGATACATGTAGTATACGGCAAAATAAGCCTCAAGCGAAGGGATGCTTTTAAAGAAGGTTGCAAAAGTATTGTTTCAGTTTGCCTCACAAGCAACTCGATTTTTAATTTGGCACTACTTCTACAAAAAGAAAGCACTTAAAGGATTATATTAGATGAGGAAAACACTTGTTTTACAAAGTAATTATAAAAGAAAAACCATCTAAAGCTGAAAACATCTGCAGGTGTGTGTATTAAGCGCCAATATGCTGCGCAGAGGTTTTTTTTGCAGCCGTTCAGCATCACTCAATGAGCTTCTAACACCTCTGGACATTTTGTCTGCTCTTCATGATCTAACTGCTGCAGCTCCTTCAGGTTGGGCGGGTGCCTCTCGTGTCTGGTCCATTCAGGTCTTTTGGTGGGAGGTGAACCTCCATCCAAGTCTCAAATATCTGGAAGACTCCAACAAGTTTTGCTCCATCCGTCCTTCCATTAACTCTGATCAGATTCTCAGTCCCTGCTGGTTAAAACACATGATCCCTCAGCATGATGCTGCCACCGCCGTGCTTCACTGTAGGGATGGTGCTCTCATGTAGATTTGCCTCGAACAAGGTGCTTTCTTTGTTTTCATTAGCACCGAGCTTTGTGCAGTTCTTAGTGGAGCCATGGAAAGATCCTCCCATCTCTGCAGGAGAGCTGCCCAGTTTCATCAGGGCCATCTTTGGAGTCCTGGATGTTTCTCTGATACCACCTTATCCGCTTCGTGGGTTTTGGTGGACGACTCTCGTTTAGCAGGCTTGCTGTGGTGACATCATCTTTCCATGTCCTAATAATGGATTTAATGGTGCTCCATTATGTTCGGTGTTCTGGGATATTCTTTAATAAACCAACCCTGATCTGTACTTGGCAACATCATCTCTGACCCGTCTCGTGTTTGGTGGTAGTAGCCCACTGTACATGTGGATGGATTCCCTTGTAACCATTTGCATTTCGTCCTCACACGTTAGATCCTGTGTGGCCCGTGTCCTGCAGGTGACCAGTTCATGTTGGTCAAAACATGCACTTTAAAACAAAGCGGCACTCCGTTCACTGGAGTGTAACGGCTGATGTGGTAGCGGTTAATGAGCAGCATTAAGAAGCCGGGTTTTGAGCCTTTAATCCCAGAAATAGGTCATCATCAATCCTTCTTTTTAAAAAGATATAATTTAAGTAAAGCGTGGAAGGACCTCTTTCACACAATGATGTTTTATGGATGAATCAAGACCAAACATGTGGTACTTTTTTAATACTGATTATGTGCTGCAGCTGGAGAGTTCAGAAAAAGAAAAATCCTGTTTTTTTTGTGTGTTTTTTTTACGTCTTTTATTGAACAAATAAACACACCACTGGACAGAATGCACAGCCGAACCTCTGCCCCTCCTGTTGGTGCTCAGGTTACTGTATCCACCTCCGTCACTGACCTGGAAACACTCCTGAATGGACCCAGTCATCTGTTGTCACGCAGGACGAGACAGGAGAGAGGAGAGCTCGGGCTTTTCCTCCATCCGTGAGGCGTGGAGGTGTCGGGACGCCCACAGCGTTCACCTCGTCGGGCTCGAGGACGCAGCTTGTGCCATTTTATTTGGCTGCGTTCATGTTCTTACTCGGAGAACACAGCTGAACCCAGTGGATCCTGGACGAGCTGATTTTTATTTATTTATTTATCTTATTTGTAGGGAAAATTTAATCTAAATTCTGTTTTATATGATATTTAAAGCGTTATTATAAGTTTGCTGAAAAACACTTGCAGAGTTCAGGTTTTATTGTGCAGTTTCAATGCATATGGTCTCAAACTCTATTTTACATGGAGGTAAAAGGTTCTCCAGGTTACACAGAGTTTAGATAAATGATATTTATTCACTTAGCTGCATCATTCGGATCAGGGAGATCCAGAAGTGGAGGACTATTCCCACATTTGGCCACACTTGGTCAGTGAAAGATGCTTTTTCTCCTTCTCCCCACCCACCTGCTCATAATAAAACCGCTCTAAAACATGTCAGTCATCGCGTGGGTTGAGGTTTTATGTTAAAACTGTGAAGATAAAAACTATAGATGCCAAACAGACAAGCAACATCCACTTTGATTTACGGTTCTTGTTTCTTGTTTTTGTTAGGAATTTTGATTTGCCGGTTATGTTTCTGTGTGTTTGTCACGTTAACAAAATACTCATGAAACAATGGACCGTTTTAATGAAGCTTGCAGAAAGTAATTTTTTAATGTACGTCCTTTGGAGTCACGCTAATTTCAAGATGATTTGGTGTGGTAGTAGCTGAGACTGATCCTCAACACATCTCACAAGTTCAAAATGTCATTTACAGCACAAGGTCTGACCCAAATGGCTCAGTCTCTGAACAGTTGTGCTGATTAATGATTAAATTAATAGTCTGATGGTCCTATGTCTGCGTCAGGACATCATTATACTCTTTTACTGAACGTCCAACTTTGCACCATTGATTGTTTTTGGAAAGGAGTTATCCAAAGACTGAAAAATACTGTGAGCAATTTAAAGTAAATCAAAATTATTTATAGCCATAATTGCGCTGCTCAGGGTGGCTGCATGTTGAAGTAGCTTCCTTACTTTCATTCTGAGGTTTTGCTTTTGGAAACTTTAATTCCTCTTTTTCTGGCTGTAAAACACTTTTTTTTTTGTTTGTTTTTTTGGATGATTGTTTTGTCAGCTATCGGATGCTTTGCAGCTGGAAGGATTTTTGCTAAAACTTTTTTTTTTTTTTTTTTTTGGGATATTTGTTATGATGCGTAACTACGGCAACGGGGTGGTTTTTACAAGTGGGAGCAGCTGATTAACATCTCAAAAGCTCAAATGATATTTCAGCTGCAGCCCCAAATTTCATACGAGTTGAAAAGGAGGTGCCGTAGATGCATTCCCGTCTCCCTGCCGGCTGTGCTCGAGCGCCTGTTGAGATCCTGGAGCTAGCAGGGAACATGGCTCGTGACAGCAGAAGAACCGGGATCATTCCCCGGGACCTGCATGCAGATGTCCGCAGCGACGAGGAGCTTGACGGGCTGCCGGCAAGAGCAGCGCCCATCGCTGGGAGGAGTTCAGCCGGGCATTCAGGCGGCCCTGCAGTCCGAGGGAACCGAGAGGCCAGCCGAGTCTGGATTACAAGATTACAAGAGATTCTTCCTGCCTACATCAGTATAACATCTCTGAATGAAACGAGGATAATGAGTTACAACATTTCATTTCCCTTTGGGATTAATGAAGTACAGTATTTTTGAATTGAGTTGAATTGAATTCAGTATGTAAGCAACAAGAAATCTGTTGGGGAAAGTCACATCATCTCAGTGGCAGCTTCCTCTGTCCTCACTGTTCACTTTATCTCCTGCAAGAATCACTGGAATGATGTTTTACCCTGAACTGTCTCCAAAAACCTCCATCCATCCAAACCTGTTATCACTGTAACGTCCCACAGTGTGAGAGCGCTCCTGTTCTCTGACGTGATGTTTGTCAGGAAACTGCTCGAGGTCTTAAACAGGAAAAAAAGATTTCATCCTCTGAGCTGCCATGTCAAATAAAAGTACTGTACGTTTTAAAAAATACAGTTAAGCATCACAAGCTTTAGAAATTTTGCAAAACTTTATGTAAATAGAAATTGAATGAAGTGTGGGGGCTTTATATATGTTCTGTTTTGAAACAGCATTAAATCAGTACAAGGTTCATATATTCTTTTTTAAACATAATTCCTCCACAGTTCCTGTTAGATATGAACTTGTGTTGGACATTATCACATTAAATAAACAAACAAGCATCAACTTCAGCTTGAAACTTTTTTTGCTCACTTTAAATATGTAAAGGTTTCACAGACAATTCTTTAAAACAATAAGACTTTTTTTTTTAAAGATGCCTATTGAACAAAAATGTAAGTCAACTTTTTCATTGTTAATTTTAATTTAATCTAATATGGGATTAAATGACTTTCTGAGAAGCAGTTGTCACTTAAAACATTTTTTAAAAATAAGCTGTCGTATTCTTTAAATGCTTCAAGACATTTTGCAAATTTAAAACGACAACTCATCCATAGACTACTTCTGCCTAAAGTGCAGCCTGGGGACACCCAGGGGTGTGTAAGAGGGCTCCAGGGGTTTCCTGCAAAGTGCAGATTAGTGCGGCTTTATTTAGATTTAACAATCTTTAGACAAACCCCATGATGTGAGGGAGTAAACGTACAAACGTTACATCTAAAATGTCCATCATCTTCTCTTATGTGTCCTCACACTCAGGCATCATGTCCACTACGTGATCCCGTACGATGGGGACCATTCCCTGGTGGACTCTTCAGAGAACTACTTTGTGAGTGACAGTGTGACGAAGCAGGAGATGGACTTGATGCTGGGCCTGCTGTTGGGCTTTTGCATCAGCTGGCTGCTGTTGTGGCTGGACGGAGTCCTGCACTGTGCCATCAGGGCCTGGAGGGCGAGCCGGTACTACGGTAAGATGGACGCTTGCTTTATCAACTGCTGTGGATTTACAGATTTACCACCACCCCCAGTCCTCCGATTCTCCTTTAAAGACACATTAAACACATTATTGTAGCCTAAACTCTACACAGAGCCAAAACAGTATCTAAAGCTGAACTTAGCATAACAGTAATAATAATAATAAACAAAGTGTTACATGTTTTCATCATTGTATGTTAATGGCGAAATTGGTTCTCTGCATTTGACCCATCGCACCTGGGATGCACCCGGGTGGAGCAGTGGGCAGTTATGTGTCCACCCGGGGAGCAATTAGGGATTGGGTGTCTTGCTCAGAGACACCACGGCATGTGGGACTGGCTGGGGATCCAACCTGGGACTTTCGGGTCCCAGGTCGGCTGCCCTGCCTCTGTCCCGTGTAATAGCTATAACAACCTAAAACCAGCAAAACAGTAGCTAAATGTATATGTAGCCAAACTGTAGCTTAAAGCTAGATATAGCACAATAGCTTTAAGCTAAATGTAGCCAAATTTGAGCTAAAACCTAAAGCCAACCCACAAAAATTACAAGCTAAAATAAAAACACAAAGTTTCAATTAAACAAACAAAAAAAAAACATAAAAAAAACATTTTAACAAGTTTAAAAGTTACAAATACTGCACTAAAAGTCAAAGCACCATTTTCTGAATTACTTTTAGGTTTTGAGATACGATTGTAACGGTCGCAGCTTTACCCAGATAAAAAGACCGAGAGAACAAATACCAAGACTCAGGAGGAACTTAGTGTTTATTTACAAAGTGGTAAATCATACGAACCAGGGAAGGAGCTGGAACCATGAAGAGCAAAGAGATGATTAGTGGTCTGTTGGCAGGAGTGATAATGGGAAGAGACCCAAATGGTTCCAGGTGAAGAAGGTGTATGTCGGAACAATGGCAGGCGATAGGCAAGTGGTAGAAAGGCATGGAGGCAGCTGAGGAGGCACAGAGAAGAATCCAGGGAACAGGAGGACATCAGGGATTCATCACTGGAGTTACGGAGAGAATACAAAGTCAATGGTATTTAGACACGAGTAAAAGGCTGGACCAGAACTATCATTGGCAGGTAATGCTCCAGCACCTGCTGAATGTCTTCTGCAGCATTCATGATCCTCATGCTCATCAAGCAGGTGCTGATTCAGTGGTTCCCAACCCTGGTCCTCGAGGAACACTATCCTGCATGTTTTAGTTTTTCCTCTGCTCCAACACACCTGATTCAGAGATTTAATTACATCAAGTTCTGCAGAAGCCTGTTAATTACCCACTCATTCAAATCAGGCGTGTCAAAGCAGGGGAACAACCAAAACATGCAGGATGGTGTTCCTCAAGGACTAGGGTTGGGAACAACTGGATGTTTGTGGTGCAGGAGCTGTCAGAGCAGAACTCCCACAATGATGAGTTAAAATAGCTGAAAGTACATCAAAGTAGTTTGATGCCTTAAGACATATAAAAAATTATAAACAGGAAAGCAATAGTGTGAATTTTGAATCACACAATGATCTTCAAAGCAGTTCCAAAGAAGACATTTGACATTCACAAAAAATCTTGGATGAGGAAAAATATCAGTTTTCTGCAGTTGTCCACCATGTTCCTGCATCTTTGAACTCTTGCCAGGTTAACTCAGCAGTTGGTGGAGCGCTGAAAAAAATGACCTCCGCTTTTCATGGCCTGTTTTTGGCTCTTCTCGCCAATTTTTTTCACAGCTCGCTGCGACCTCTTGGAAATCCTCCAACTACTGTATGCAATTACTCAGAGGTAGGAACATCAGAAGCATCAGTCAGGGGAAAGTGATTTTAAAATGGCTTATTTTAATGTTTAGGGAAGAAAAAAATACTTAACGGTGTTTTTAGCTTGCAACATCTAAAGTGATTAAAATGTTTTTAAAGTCTTATTTGTTAGTTTGCTATGGGATGCCGTTTGTAAAGTTGCACAGTCAAATATTAACATCAATATTTTGGTTTATTTAGCTTTTAATAATATATAATAGTATAATAATAGTTCCCGACTAAATATTTAATTTACACTTAAATATTTAGTTTACAAACTAAATACAGTACTTAACTTGCAAGTTAAATATTTAGTTAGTAAACTAAATATTTAGGTGTAAATTAAATATTTAATTTACACCTAAATATTTAGTTTGCAAACTAAATACTTAACTTGCAAATTAAATATTTAGTTAGTAAACTAAATATTTAGGTATAAATTAAAAATTTTATTTGTACGTAATGGCTGAAAATATACCTATTGTGAAAGAAGAAAACATACCTTTTGCTGTTTTAATAGCTTTTAACATCTAAAGCAATTTGAATGGGTATGAAATGTAAATTAAATATTTAATTTATACCTAAATGTTTAGTTTACTAACTAAATATTTAACTTGCAAGTTAAGTGTTTAGTTTGTAAATTGAATATTTAGGTGTAAATTAAATATTTATTTACACCTAAATATTTAGTGTACTAACTATATACTGTATTTAACTTTCAAGTTAAATATTTAGTTAGTAAACTAAATATTTATCTTGTAAGTTAAATGTTTAATTTATAACTAATGGCTGATTTAAATATTAGTGTACTAACTAAATACTGTACTTAACTTGAAAGTTAAATTTTTAGTTAGTAAACTAAATACATGTACTTATCTTGTAAATTAAATATCTAATTCATACCTAATGGCTGATTTAAATATTTATTGTGTTTATTGAAACTTTCTTCAGAAGTTGCAAAGTTTAACAGAATGACTTAGTAAATAACTTGAAAAGCTAATATTAATAAGTCAAAATATAAGTAAGGATGATTGGTTTTACTTTTTTATGTAGGTTTAAACCCAGGAATTAAACATCATTGTCATTTTATTCTTATTAAAAGTTTCCTTTTCAAAACAACCTGCTCATTTGTGACAGAAAAACAAACGTGTTGTATGAAAATACCAGCACAAAATTATGCTTTTTGACACGTCAAACTGGTCCACAGCCGTTCGTGTGCTGTGTTGTTTATTGGTCGCCAGCATGAAGTAAATGAGTTCAGAAGCTACAAGAACAAACCTGGCAGCTGCCATATTTTTCCATAATGACACAGTTATGTGAATATTGAGAATTTTGACAGATATTAAATGAAGACAAATGCTCATATTAAAACAGCAGGAGCATAATGTATTTCTGAGCAGGTAAAAATAACCTGCTCTAGCTTATTGGGAAACAAATTAATTCCTTAATAATTATGAAACAAAAATGCCAAATCGCTACATCGTTCATTGTGTGAATGTTCATGAAGCATTTACTCTATTGTGATCCATTTTTCTTCTGTACGTTATTCAACGTCTTCCTCGTCCCACAGTTTTTGTGCTATTTCAACAAATCAAGTATCAAAATGTTCAGCTCTTTCAGGAGAAGGGTGCTAAGACTTTTGGTTTTGGTGCAACGTTAGCTTTTTCAAATATTTAGCCTTTTCTGCCTTTTTTTTTTTTAATAGAAAATGAATTGAGCTCATTTTACATCCTTCAAGTCTTTAGATCTGTTTACAACCTTTTACTGCTCCTTTCACATTTTGTTCTGCTTCTTTCAGCTGCCATGTGCAAATTTAAACTTTATTTCAGCTACTTTAAGCTAATTTCATCTGTTTTATAAACCTTTTAGATTCTTTCTGCTAACTACATTTTGTGCTTCTTATAACTTCTTCTTGATCGTTATGCTCCTTTCAGCTCATTTCTACAAGTTAGAGTTTTTTCTGCTATTTCAGCTACTATTTAACTGTTTTAAGCTAATTTTAGTTTTTTCAGCTAATTCCACAATTTTCTCCACTCATTTCCACTTTTTTCAGCCTAGTTCAGCAGAAATATGCTCTCTCACTTTCTTCTGGTAATCTAGGTATAAATTTCTTCCTTCAGCTGTCTTTTTGCTAATTTCAGCTTTTTCAGATACTTTTCACTTTTTTGTGCTCATTTCTGCCTCTTTCCCCTAAAATGGCCAAATGTGTTCTTTCGGCTTTCTTTGGCTAATTTAAACTTGTTCTACCCTTTCAGCTACCTTTTTAGCATTTTTAGATAATTTCAGCTGTTTTCAGATAAATTAAAGCTTTTTTTCTAGTAACTTCTGCTACTTTCAGTCTAATTAACTTATTTGATTTCAGCTTGTTATGCTCCTTTCATCTTATGCCTGCAAGTTTCAGTTATTTCAGCTACTATTGCGCTGCAATGCTATGTTTAGCTTTTTCAGCTAATTCAGCATTCTTTAACTCATTTCAGCTCTTTCTACTTCCTTCTGGTAGTTTAAGCTTCTTTCTGTATTTTCAGCTTATTTTCAGACCTTTTTATTTTGGCTAATTTCAGCTTTTTATAACTAATTTCATAATTTCTGTGCTCATTTCTGCTTACTCAAACCTAATTCAGAAAATATGTGTTCTTTCTGCTTTCTTCTGCTAATTTAGACTTCTTCCTTTTCAACTAAAATTCAACATGTTTTTAGCTAATTTCAGCTGTTTCTCAGCAAGTTCTTCAGCAATAAGCATTCACAATGCATTTTTGTAGGAAATGCAATTTCTCTACTAGTACATTTAGAAAAAAGCCTTTTGAAGCAGGACAACTCATTACTAAACATAAACATTTTGGGTTTTCTTTAGAAATGTGAATATTTTTGTATTTGTTTTTTCTCTAATATTAGTTTGATCTGGTTTAATTATATAGTCACAATGTGATCGAGAAGCATTATAGAAGAACAAACACCTAAAAATTAAGCACTAAAGGAGTTTTTTGTTGTTGTTCATGTGCATATTTTTGCTTCTCTGGAGAAAAACTGATTTCTATTATTATTTCTAATTAGCCCTCACTTATTGACTGTGGCTGGAACTTTGTTGGTTTAAATTAATTCACCAAAATCTATAAAAAATAAAAAATAAAAAAAACAGAAATGGACATGTTCGATGTGTCAATGAAAAAGCCAAGAAACAGTTTAAAATGGAAACATGATGGTGTCCGAGGTGGCTGGTGTGATGTTGAATCAAGTCATGTTAGTCTATTAAGAGGCAGTTTTCCTAATAATTCAGCCAAGACAAGTCATATAATTTATTTATCTGTATTATTTATCTTCCCATTGTCAGATGTGATTTCCTGGTTCCACCAGTGATACGTCAATAGAAACGACCATTTACTGGCACAGACCAGAAATATGGCAGCCTGTAATTTAAATTATAACTAGTTCAAATGTTTAGCACAGCTGAACTGTAACAACAGGATTTGAAATATATATATATTTACATTGTTTTAACTGAACAGTGGCAGTTAAAACAACCCAGTGGCTTTACAGAAAAGACTTGGAGCCAGTTCAACCAATTTGCATTTTTTGTCTCCTGTCAGGTTTTTCAAAAAGGCTAAAACTTCTGAATTAGGTACACAAAGCTAATACTGTATACGTAAAATTAAAAAAAAAAAAAAAAAACTAATTTGAAAGTACTGTACTGTGTCATCAGAATGATCCTGCTCAGAGTTGTGTGAAGCTGGAGTCAATCTCGACCATGTGCACTCTGATGGTACAGTTTAGGGTTTGCTGTTGGAGATTTGAGTCCAGGTTTGGTGCAGCTTCAAATCAGGCTCAGATCACACAGATTGAGATGTTTCTCTCTCACCATCTGATATGCTGCAGTGAATGCCTCATTTCCGCACGCTGTGTGCTTAAATCCAGCTGGAGGGACGATGCTGGCGGCGGTGGGGGTGTTTGGGGAGGGTGATAGCTGCTTCTTAATTTCCTGTTTTCTGTCAGTGTCCCCTCTCTGAAATACGTGTCATTTCTCCTCCCATCTCCGTGTGACAGATGAAGGATGCGCGTTGTTTTAGCGAGAGAGGTGGAATGCAGCGGATTTAATGAGACAGAACATGTGGTCCGTAGTTCAGCAGTGCCACATTCTGCTGTGCCGCGCATGGTGGAAACGAGCAAAGGCTTAAGAAGTCTGAGAAGCCGTTAGATGCAGATTTGAAACACCTCACAGCCCTTGCTGCTCAACAGCAGTGTACCATGGAGAGAATCTCCTTAATCATCTCAGATTTAGCTTCCTGGATCACAGCGGGTTTCGTTTCTCACGGACGTTGTGGCGATTTCTCAGGATTTTCCCGCCCTGTCAGGATCAAATGGAAAAGCAGAGATGTGATAGCACCCAGAGCATGTGTTGAATATGACTCTCAGATACTACCACACAGGGGCGATAATAGGATCTGAATTTAAGGGTGTGCTTGGCCCCCAGAACTGACAATGGCTCTTGGTTTGAACATCGCACCTCATGGTGTGGAGAAGTGCAAAAGCTTGCGGCAACTGGTATTCCCAGGCGGTCTCCCAACCAAGTACTAACCAGGCGTGCACTGCTTGACGTCTGAGATGTGATGAGACCAGGGATGGGTGGTTTGGCCGTAAACAGTAAGTCGGTCACAAATAGGAGTTCTAAAGGATCATGGCAAATAAAGACTAAACTTGTGCAACCAGAAGTTGCAACAAAACAAAACACAACTGGACCAAAGTCCATGCTCAATAATTCAGGTATAAAATCCAACAATGTTCAATGTCAGGTCATCTGGACAGTTTCTTTTGTTTTGTGCTGAGACGTTTTGTCCGTCATCCAATGGACTTCTTCAGTCTGGGGAACCCCCAAACGAAACTGATTCTCCACCAACAGCCTACTCCAAAGTGGGAAAAATCCAGTTTGCTGGCATCTGGGTCACGCAATCTCCCTCGTTGACGTCAATGTCAAAGTGGTTCAAAACCACCAAAGTTCATGCTCAATAATCCAGGTACTAGCTTTAAGCATTAACCTTTAATTTAACCTATAAGCATACAATGTAATTATGACAGAAAATGCAGGATTTACTTGCAGTTACTGCAAGAAACTGCTTTTTTTAGATTGTTCTACTTGGCTTGTTGAGCATGCATCAAGATTCTCACAGTTACCATCATACAGATGAACATGTGGTACTTCCTGTTTATAAATGTCATGTTCAGCTGATCATGAGGTCGGCCGCCGGCCTTAATCCATCTGTTATATTTTTCCAGACTCCGTTTAGGATTTGGAAATAGAATAAACTGTATTCCATCCTCTGAATGCTCAAGGTAACATGGTCTGAATTACCAGTACATGTTCCCCACTGACGACGTTTAACCACTTTTTTTTCTGATGATTTGTCATGAAATCCCTCTGACCGCTAAACATTCGTAATGCAAAGCCCCGACAATGTTGTTGGAGGAAAAGTGTGTGTGTGTGTGTGTGTGTGTGTGTGTGTGTGTGTGTGTGTGTGTGTGTGTGTGTGTGTGTGTGTGTGTG
>JARVGV010000111.1:28943930-28956920 GCA_031762435.1 Hypsolebias longignatus | reverse complement strand
CTGTCTAGTCAACTTGTAATGGGTCAATAGTGAACAATATTTTAACTTCCTGACACCATTTTCAAAACTTGGACCTGCGTGTCAAGACATTTGGAGATAACTTTTGTCTCATCATGAACTGAGACATTTTACTGTTGCAGTAATATTTATTGTTCAAGTTCAGAAGAAGTTGGTTTTCAAAAAAAAAAAAATTTTTTTTGTCAAGTTTGTCTCTTTTGGGAGAGAGAATCTGTCCTGCTGTACTGAACAGTCTTTGAATAATATTTCAATAGTCTTTCAATAATCTTTTAATATTATTTTAATAATATTTCTGTAGTCTTAGTCTTTCAGTAATATTTCAATAGTCTTCAATGGTCTTTCAAAAATCTTTCAACAGTCTTTCAATAATCTTTCAATAAGCTTTCAATGGTCTTTCAGTAATCTTTCAATAGTCTTCAATAATGTTTCAATAATGTTTCAATAGTCTTTCAATAGCCTTTCAATAGTTTTTCAATAGTCTTTCAATAGTCTTTCTATAATCTTTCAATAATCTTTCAATAATCTTTCAATCATCTTTCAATCGTCTTTCAATAATCTCTCAATAATCTTTCAATAGTCTTTCAATAATCTTTCAATAGTCTTTCAATAATCTTCAACAATCTTTCAATAGTCTTTCAACAATCTTTCAATAAAGCCATGGGTGGCGTGTATCTTCTGGCTGACTCTGTGGTGGGATTAATTTTGTTTGTTAGTGGTGCTGTAGATGCGTCCAGCTCAATGACGTTTGTACTAGAACATGTCATTGGTCCAGCTCTTCTTGAAGGCGGGTCTAATGTCACCTGCCCACTTTTCAGTGATTCATTGGACCAACTCCCCTCTCACCATTGGTCACTTTTAAACTAACGAACAAATAAAATAAAAAAACGCAACATGAATGTAATGTGTAATGCAATGCATTATAGAAATGTAGTGTAGTAGAAAGTACAGACACAATGTAAAATGTAGTGGAGTAAAAGTAGAAAGTACCCACGTTTAACTCTACGTAAGTAAAGTACAGACATATGAAAAAAGTACTTAAGTACAGCAATCAAATACCTGTACTTGGTTACAGCCCACCTCTGGTTTTCAATAGTTTGTTCACTAGTTTCCACCCTCAGTCTGAAGAAACTCAATCGGTCGTGGTTGTAGCTGAAGGTGATCACCAACACGTACTCCGAGTGTCAACCGATTAAGGAAGGACAGCTAGTTTCATTGTTTTATTCAAGAGATGATTTTAACTGTGACTTTACATTTTATAAATAAACTGAACTTAATTGATGGTAACACCCACAATTCTCTGAAACAAATATCTGCTTTTCTCTTTAAGGAGCATTTACATTTTAACAATCAAGGCTCTAACTTGGGACACGTCTGAGCAATCACCAATTCCTCTATAACTAGTTACAAAAAGACACAATACAAGATTTTGTTACACGCTGATAGGATTTGTGATGTGATGAAAAAGCTTGCAGAGGACCAGCATGAGATGACAAACCACCATGTGAATGGCAGAGCAGCTAAAAAAAGACCATGTGTTGTAAAACAAACAGATCTGAGCAGAAAACCCACAACAGCAGCTACGTCTCATCCTGAAGTTTCACTGCTGCGTCTGGATGTCCCACCCTGAGACAGGAAGTCCATATTTGGTTAATGTTGAAATCAGGATGTGTGTTTGCAAAGGCGCCTCTGTTTTCTTTAAGTCCAGCCCGACTTTGCATTATTTAATTATTTCTTTTGCGCATGTTTGCACCTAAGCAGGTTTATTGTTTTGCCTGAAAATACGGGAGGACTTCGGGAGTTTCCTGCACTTCTGTGCATTGTCTCCCCCAGGATGAAATGTGCAATTCAAGGTGGCTGTTGACACTGTCACTAAACACGTGTTGTCCCATCAACAAGTCGCACTGCTTCGGTTGCTCCTTATTCCTGATACAAACAACAACAAGAATGAAAAAATTAAGAAAAAGAGCTCCATGAGCTGAACCGTTGCTGAGGACTTGCTGATGTGGTTCGTATCGTTAAATGCAGTTCTCACGGGGTTGTTGCTGTTGTCTTGCAGACGCAACAACGGACTGTTCCCGAGGGGATTGTCTTCTCAAAGAACAGCAGCTGACTTTAGGAAGTCAAAAGCTTCTTTATGTTTTAGGCCTCACAGAGGTTGAACACCAAACATGATCAAATGCAAAGGAAGATGAGTCCACGTTTTTAATCAACCCACTCCATCAGCCTTTGTCTTACTCCACCTTTTCTCTTCTTCTTTCAGCTGCCCCTGTCTTCAGGTGTCGCCGCGGCGAACTAACTCGCACGAAGACTTGGTGCTTGTTTTTACGCCAGATGCCCTTCCTGGTGCAACCACAGAGCACGGAGACAAAGAGTTGGAGCTCAGGATCTGAGCTGGGCATCAGTCTCTGCTACAACCACACTGAACGTTTGCTGTCAGAACCATGCTGTGGCGGCCATCTTGAATCGTGTTTCATCGGGTACTGTACTTTTTGGACTATAAGGCGCACTAAAAATCTTTTAATTGTCTCAAAAATCAACAGTAATGATCAGGTGCGCCTTATGTATTAATTCTGGTTGTGCTTACTGACCTTGAACTGATTTTATGTGGTTGTTGTGAATGAGCTGAATAAAGTTTGACTTATCCGACTGTTATGTTCTGCTTAATGCATCTTATGTATGAAAACAGACCCGTTGCTTGATATTGCACCTTATAGTCCAAAAAATAAGTTATATACGTACAAGCAATCATTACTGCTTGAAGTATTTGTTGGTTTGAGCAGCAACAGCCGAGGACTGCTTGCTTCTTTTTGCCTGCTGTTATAGTTCCTCCTCCTGATCGTCTGAACGTTCTCTTGTTCTCATCAGGAGCTGAACTCTTGTTTTTCTCTCTGCTCTCCCCCCAGGCTCATGCTGATGCAATATTCGCCAAGAGAGCCTCAACTCTCTGGGTGCACCAGCATTTTAACCTCTGCATGCCTCCCCTTATTGTGTTATTGTGATAAATCTGTTTTCCAGCAACAGTGGATCATATTTTCCTCTATTTAAATATGAAAAATGTCTAAAAGTTGATTGGATTGGAACAGAAACTCCAGGTTTCTGTTCAGCTCTTCAGCAGGCCACCTAATCCAGAGTCTGTGAACCCCCCGACCCCCATTGTCCTCTACCTGCTGTCGTCTGGCCCACAGCGTCCCCGCTGCGGTGGATTTGTTAAGAAGGCGGTCATTACGTTTCCTGTAGGAGTAAACCAGCCCGTAGAGGCGCCCTGCCACAGCAGATGGGTCATCTTCATGGGAAGCTGGTTAATTACGGGGCTGATGACACCCAGCAGACCTGTGTTGCCTTTTATCCATGGATTAATTCACCTGCATGAAGATGTTTGATCTAAAACTTGTTTTAAAACAGGTTGACACATTTAGTTTACAAGAGAATTTACCCTTTTAGTACAAGAATATTTGATCAAACACTTTAAGAAAAAAATAGATTTACAAATGTTGTGTAACATGAAGAGCTTTATGTCAGAAACAAGAAAATATGGTATTGTATATAAAAAGCACTTGAATGATCAATTAAACAGTATTTAACTTAAAATTAATAGGCACTTGGATGATCAATTAAACAGTATTTAACTTAAAATAAAAGATTAAACATAAAGGCACTAAAGGAACTGAGGATGTTGTTTTGTTAACGAGGAAACACCAAAAGTACCGGTATGCATTTAAATATGAAAAATATGCTCCTCTATACTCAGAGTTAAACTATTTTAAACTTAGTTATACTGTTTTATACTCAGTTATGCTCTTTACTCATAGTTATACTCTTTTATACTCGTAGTTATACTCTTATACTGTTAGACTGTTTTATACACAGTTATACTTTTTATACTCAGTTATACACTTTTATACCCAGAGTTATACTAGGTATTTTATACTGTTATACTGTTTTATACACAGTTATACCCAGAGGTATACTTTTTATACTAAGTTATACACTTTTATACCCAGAGTTATACTTTTTATACTCAGTTATATACTTTTATACTCGGTTATACTCTTTTATACTCAGTTATACTCTTTTATACACAGTTATACACTTTTATACCCAGAGTTATACATTACATTTTTATACTCAGTTATACACTTTTATACTCAAAGTTATACTTTTTTATACTCAGTTGTACTCTTTTATACACAGTTATACACTTTTATACCCAGAGTTGTACTTTTTTATACTCAGTTATACACTTTTATATTCAAAGTTATACTTTTTTAAACTCAGTTGTACTCTTTTATACTCAGAGTTGTTTTGGGAGGACTAGAAAGCAGATTAACTGATCCTGCAGGTGATAAAGGAATAGACTAAAATTTCAGTTTTAAACTGAGAGAAATGGTCGAACTGTCTTGCAGACGATAAAATTCAGCGTTAGTGACTTTGTAATCAATGGACAAATGGTGTTGTCTTTGCTAGGGCCAGTTTTGCATCCAGGTCCGATGTAAAAACAACTAAATGAGGAGGAGACCGGAGCGGGACAGAACTGCCTCTCCTGGAGCTGCTGGACTGCAACTCAGTGATGCAAAGTTATTTGCATATGAAAATATGAAGGATGTTTTCAAGGGAAGGGAGTGAGCTCCATTTCCTGATTTAGTTTGATGAATGTTCTTTATTTTTGCTTTGCAGAGGAAGAAAATGTTACATGTTGCTCACAGAGTTAAAGTACTGGTGTTTATCTTCGCAGCACTGGTCGCCCCGGCTGAACGGCCACATCTGGTGCTTGCGGTGCGATGGGACAGTGGATGTTAGGCTCTGTGATGGGTTTGAGACCTGTCCAGAGTGTCCCCCGCCTCTCTCACAGTGACTGACCCCCGTGACCTGAAAAGGAAGAAGCAGGTAAAGAAAATGGATAGACAGACTTCCTGACAGGACTCTTTAATATTCTGCTCGGCTGCAGCCCCACCAGTGGACACTTTCCCACTCCGGTCTCACTGATTTGCCTCTGATGCAAATATCAACTGAAGTCCTGCAGCAGAGATCAGGCGGTTCAGACAGCCGGAGGGGGAAAAAACAAAAAAATGAGGAAAAGAAAAACGAGATCGGACTTCCGTTGTCAGACTCTGATTTTCTGTTTGTGGTCAGGCAGATTAAAAAAAAGATGAAACATCTCATTATTTCATTTTCAGCTATTAACAGTCATTAATTAAATATTTAACTTACATTCAGTTTGACAATATTTAATTTTTTTCTCCAAGAAATTCATGTAAAATAAATAACAGTAGAGCAAAAAAAAATAAAATAAAATAAAA
Organism: Hypsolebias longignatus; assembly: GCA_031762435.1. Lineage (NCBI taxonomy): Eukaryota > Metazoa > Chordata > Actinopteri > Cyprinodontiformes > Rivulidae > Hypsolebias > Hypsolebias longignatus. The sequence continues at coordinate 28,951,605 of JARVGV010000111.1, read as the reverse complement.
ATCAACTTTGACTTGATTATTGAGCATCTTAAAAGCAACAATGTACAGTATTATTAAATGTACTGTATTATAATCCAGATGTTAGATCACATGGATCAGTAATAACATAGTTTCTGGTTATTTAAGGTGTTTTAATGTTTAAATCTCCTTCACTGTTTGCCTGCTGCGTGTACTTTCCAGGTTCTTTTTGGCACACGTCACTTTGAAAAGCAGGTATCATGTAAGTACATGATCAGTGTGTTTTTTTAGTGAAGTATCTCAAGAAATACTGGACAAATTTTAACAAAATAATCATTTAGGCCACATCTACAGCTGGTTATTTTCAGAAGTCAGTCTGCGTCAAGATGGTGGTACAGCTAATTAACCTCAGCAAACATAAACATGGTCAGAATATAAATACTATAAAATATAGTCAGATTTATGGATACTGAGTTAAAATGTATTGGCTGAGAGTCATTCTGTACTCTCTGCAGCAACAAATATGAAAACATCTGGCGACGTGATTTCATAGATTTCAAGATTTATGTGCTCCTTTGCTCCTCGTTCATGTAACATGTCAAAGTCGGTGTAAGATGCGAGAACACAGAAAAGTTTGATTGTGTGAATATAAATAAAACAGTAAATCCTGCTTATTCACAGAAAACATTGCTCATAACATGAGACGTCTTTGTTTTACTTACAAAAATCAAATAATGTTAAACTTGAAGCAGAGTTTATTAATGGATTTCTGCCACACTGTAATAAATAAAGGTCTGGGACTAAGATGGTTTTATGTGTTAAGTGGGGACTGCCGATGCGGCCCAAACCGGAATGTATATCCCTACAAATGTATATTAGAACAACCGGCTCGGCGCCGTGATGTGTGCTATTACTTTATGGCATTTCAAATTACCATGGCAACATGATTTGCTAACAAAAATGCAATTTTTCTCATTGACAAACACTGACGGAACTCTTTAACAGCTTCTGACTGCCATGGCGAGGTCACATCATGAACTAGAGTCTTCGAACAAAACACTGATTAACTTTCGGAGCCATTTTGGTTCAAGATGGCTGCCACGGCAACCCCCAGAAAACACAAAACTGACCATAATTCAGTTGTTCTTTGAGATGTCGAGCTGAAATTTGGTATGATGGTAGCTGAGAGTGAGTTAGGAGGCCATCTTTAGTGTTACCTGTGATTAGAAGCCAGGGTGTCTCCTTATCGCATCTGTCATTGTGAGATCACATTAGAAGAACTAAAACGTTTCTGGAGAAACTTTGACAGGGACTGCCACGGTGCGGCCATTTTAAACTTTTGATTTGACAGCATTTTCAGTTTTGAATTCAGAGTGTGTTGTGCATCACTGTCAGGTACCACCACACCAAATTTCAGCTCAGTTAAGACAGCCAAGCTATTGTATTTTTTCCCTTTAAGCAAAGGCGGCCATCTTGGATATTTGATTTGCCTTAGGGTGCTGCCTTTCTAGGCGGACCCAAACTCTAATGAAATGATCATTGAGCGCTCTTTCATCTTATCTATGAACATGCTAACTTCTAGCTCCACATACAAATAATAATAAATAACCACAGCCAGTTTACACTCGACATTGTCACAAGTTGTCATGAACAGGTTGGATGAACAGGTTGGATGTTTGAATCGTGGGTTAAAACAGCTGTAGAGGTGTAGGCGCAGTAAAGTCTAAGAACATGTGTGTGGATCTGAATGAAACACGGATGACGTTAGGATCACAGGAGTGGACAATGATAGCAACAATCAGTTGTGAGAAGCACTGACTTAAACACACACACACACCTCCCTTTGAAGTGTGTGTGTGTGTGTGTGTTGGCGTGGTCTCTGTCTGCGGTCCCTCCCACATGAATAGAGCTGGGCCTTGTGCAGTCGACAGCTGTCTCCTTTGAACGCTCAAAGACAAAAAGCCTTAAATCCAGAGCCCTCCCTCTCTCTCTCATGAGAACATCTGACACGACTCTTCTTCACCTTGCTGTTCCTCCACTCGTCGCTGGGGCTCAAGGCTGTGGCTTGTCGCTCCACTCGAACCAGTATGCACAGTCAGTGGAGTCATTAAACTGCACTAAATGTTGCTGGAAAGTTAAAAAAATATATTTAAACATCACATTTAACTAAATTGATGACATTTGTAAACTTCACTTTTGGGAGTCAAGTAATATGTTTGCATCACCTCACATTAAAAAAATGTGCAGTAGTCCCTCGCTACTTCGTTTTTCGCGTACTCGCTCTACTAAAATTTTAGAGGTATGAATATGTTTATTTAGAACAAGTTGACTGAACGATGAGTGAAATGCTTTTTATTGTTTGCAGCAAATTATTTCAAAATGCTTCATCACATTGAAAATTTAAATTTAAATGAATGTTTTTTTTAGCGCAGTTAGTTTATAGATACAGATAAAATGGCATTTTTAAAAATGCAGATTAAATCAACAATCGTGCAGTTTATTCGGTTAACTGAAGTAAACAACAGAGAATTTACACAATTTACTTTTTTATAATAATCAATTAGATTTTCAAATCCAAACCACAATTCAATTAATGATCAGATATAATAAGAGACTAATCAGGATAATTAATTGTTACTTAAACAAATTGTTTTTCAGTAACCTGCTTCACGGTTCACACTAATATTTTTGCAAAAATAGATTTTTTTTTCTGTTTGCTCCAATTATCTGCAAATCTTAAGTTTGAGGAACAAAGCTGAGGTTTTCACCAAATTTTTCCAAAGTATTTTTTATAAACACATTTCCTTTGCATAGATATGACATACAGAAGAAGAAAAAATCATGATGCAATAGCAGTCTGCATTTGTCCTTTATCGCTTTCTGTGTTAGAAACCACAACAACAATGAAGCCTGATTTTCCTGTCTTGCTTTGTCCTAATTACTTTTCTTTTTGACTTCAAACATTTGTATAAAAAGTTATAAAATGATCAGAGGCGTCAAAGATAAAACAAGTACGATCTTCTTTGTGTTTGGATGTGTGGCTGAAATAAACTTTATCACCACCTAGTGGTGCGGCATAGGAGAAACAAGGGCTCTAGCATTTTATTGGACCCTTTTGTTGATTTTTTTTTAAAAACTTTGTTGGACTTTATCATGTATTTGGAGCTAAATGCTCACAAGAAAACGTTTGTTTTGGCTCAGGCTACAAAGCAAAAGATGAGGAAACCTTCTTCTTATACAACCTCTCATACGCCTTACACCTTCTGAAGAAAAAGTGCCCTAGATCAAAACTAAAAATAGAACAGAGTATTTTGGAGAAGAATCAGAGGTCTTGGTGGTTGGTATGATAACCCAGGCAGTCCGCCCTGAAGTGTCTGACTGACTCCCATTCACTCAGGGCAATTAAAACGTCCACGGAGCTACTTGGCTTCGCCTGCGTGTGTGTGAGTGTGTTGAGGCTGCGCATGAGAAGGCCGAGGCCCAATACTGTACCAGGCAAAGGTTTCCACCAAAACCATTCTTGCATAACCGAGTGAGCGATAACACCGGCGCATTCCTCTCGACACATATCACAGCTGGCAGCATCTTTCCCCCTGTTTTTTTTTGTTTTTTTTTCTAAGCTCACATGTAAATGCGAGCACTGGATGAGCTGCTGAGTTTAAGGGTCTTACTGGTGAGATGTTCAAGAGGAAAAATGGTCTAATGGGATATTTCTGAGGAGTCGCTCTTTACTTTGTTTTGAAGAGATGAAGAGACTGGATGATCTTCCAGGTCAAAGGTTACATTCATCAGGAGGTAGGTCAGCTGGGGTTAACGCTGCAGGTGCTCCCACATCTACTGAAACTCTTTACCTTCCCATCTGATATGAAACAGGCTGATGCAGTGGAGAGGGAAGGCTTGTCTCTGCAAGTATTCTAATGCTTCATTGATTTATTTCTCGTATAGTATTGTCATTGGACGAATATCAGTCACGGAGGACAGAGTACGGAGAAAATGACAGGTCTTTGTCCGCACTCGGCTAATGGCTAACAAGGGCCACTTAAACACAAAGTTTGTTTTCTCAGTCATCCAGGTATATAACAACAAAAAAGGTTGAATCATGTCATCTGGACTTCGTTTTTTTGTTAAAAAGAAACGTTTCGCCCCTCATCCAAGGGGCTTTGTCAATCTAAGGGCCACTTAGTTTTATTGTTTTTCAGGCTTATAAAACAACCCTTCATCTAAAACGATGTACCAGTGTAAAATAATACCATTGTTTTGGCATGGCTGCCTTAGAGGAGTTGACGGGGGAGAGGGCAGGCCCCAGAAACCATCTCATCCCCAGCAAACTGTTGGTTTTTTTTCCCACTATGGGAGTTGGTGCTTGTGGGACTCCAGTTTGTTTGTGGCTCCTCGGACTGAAGGAGTGCTTTGGATAAAGGATGAAACATCTCAGCCACAAAACAAACCGTCCAGATGACTTGACTGAACTTTGTTGGGTTTGTATCTGTATTGTTGAGCACGAACTTTGGTGATTTCACGACACTGCTGGTGTAGTTTGTAATGTATGTATGATGTGGTGCTAATGCACTGACATAAAAATGAAATGCTACAAGTATCTTTGTTTTCTCTTGTTGTTCACATCTGAAGTCAAAGTGTTTGTTTATTCAGATGCTACCATATTGTGTTTGTGGAGGCAGAGTTTGTGCACTGGGAATATGGGGTGTATACAAAAGTCTCACACACCCTCTCAAGCTGTTAACAGGCTTTCATATTATCAAATGCAACAGAATATGAGCTTTTTAAAACACCGAATAACTAAATAAATAAACATTTAGGAAAAAAATGAACATTTGACCAGAGAGCAGCAGATTAAGAACTACAATTTGATTTGATTTGATTTGATGTTTATTTATTCATTTTAAAAAAGAACAATAAACAAAAACAATTAGTTAATTAACTAATCAACAAAAATAAACGCATGAAAAAAGTTATCTTGAGTGTATTTTTTATTTTTATTTTTTTTAGTCAAGAAAAGGTCCCATCTGTTTAAAATGGAGGGGCAGGACCTAAAAATTGTACTACAGCCAGCCACTAGGAGGCACTCTTTTTACGTCGCTTCAACTTCCAGCTTCCAGTCCTGTTTCTAGTTATATCTTGATGTGACGCTTGCACTGATCGGAGCATCCAGTCAGTGCAAACATTCACTCAACTTACATTTGCAGCAACATATAAAATCAATGCGCAGCAAACATTCACGTGTGTCGTAACAAAGACGTTGCTTGTTTGAGACAACGGCGACAACCAGGGGGTCCCAATAATACGCTGATCGCAATCTACCAGACGATCACAGAGGTGGTATGTGTAGATCTCATAGCATTAAAAAAACAGACTATAAAATATGTTACTTGATTTTTCTACAGGGCCGCCTGGCCGCGTGGAGACGACATGAAACAGCAGCTTTTCTGTGAAAAACATCAACCTTTATTCTCTCTGAAAGCTCCAGAGCTCAGAGCGGAGATTTACGGGGGAACCCCTCACGGAGACGTGAAATGTTCCAAGTGTGTGAAGTTGCACGTGCGCACTACAGGCGGCTGCAGCCCAAAGTGTTTCTGCACTAACAACAGTTATAACAAATGGCAGAGAGCAGAGTGTTTTTTGTGCTTTTCACATTTTTTCAGCATGTAGGAGCAAAAGTAATAAAATCCAGTTACAAAGAGAGGTTAGTGTATTCATCAGCTTGGACTACGCAGATGCTGCACATGATGAGGGTTGCCAGATAAATTTAAAATGTCATTTTCTTTGCACACGTTCAACAAAGACAACACACATCTCATCAGCAAATATGATAGTTTGGGTTAAAAATAAAACAATTTTAAAGCGACAGTTAATAATTTCTTATCTGGCAACCCGACTGAAATTGAAACTACAGTATAGCCTTTTTCGTGTAAACCTGCTAATTTTTTGTTTGTTACCTCCAATAAACATTGAAAAAAAACGCTAACATTTCCTGCGATTGTTCTCATGCAAACAGGGCCTTATAGTTTGGCTTGGTCATTTTAAAAGTAGCTCGCATGCTGAAAAAGTGTGGGCACCCCTGAACGAAACAAATGATGTCATGCGAAGTGTAGAGGTTTCATATTTGCTAATGTAGGGCTTGTTCACGATGGGATGTCACATTTGAGAAAAAAGTTTTTGTAATCCTAAAAACGATCCAATCTACCCTTTGTTGGGAGAGGAAGACTTTTCACCACACTCTGTGCTCTATGACTGACACCACGGCTGATCAGGTAATAATCATAACTATTTGACAGAACATCTAAAATGACCACACTATTCTTTTTAATGGCTACTGTTAGTATAAAAGTAGAACTTGTTGCAGAATTTGATCCTTTCTGTCTTCTGCTTGGCCGAATTTGCTTAAATATGAGTATCTTCCTGCATGATCAGAGATTAGACTCTGAACACACACCACTACGTGCTGGCCGTAAAACGCCACCATCCTTTTAGTGTACATACACTCCAATGCCAAAACACAACCTTACCTGCATTTTCAACTTTTCCTTACCCATCACTCCATGAGCAGCTGGTCTCCATGGCTCCCGCAGGCTCACGTGGAAGCGTGTTGCACCGATCTGCTTGTTTATGATTGGCTGCGGCCGCCATATGAACCTGCTAGCTTAGCATCTGGTGCATGCCGTGTTTACAAAGTGGCGCCCAAAGGGTGTGTTTACAGGGTTGTAAAAGTCCGGCTTGAGGAAGCTGAATGTGTTAATATATAGCTCTCTTACTGCGACACATTGGTGCGGCTGAGAGGCTGGATAATGTTTAGACATGTGGACTTTGATACTAGTTTCACACTGATTCATGCAAAAGAGTAAAACGCGCTGATCATTTACTTTCATTAGAGGCTGAATTTATTCTGAGGACAGAGCAGATGTGTGCTTTTTCCAGAGTGGAGTGTCTGAGGGCTTCAAATTCATTTTTAGGAGGTGCACTCTTCAGGGTCAAGCTAGTTTTCTTTCAGCGCATTAAAAAAAACCAACTTTTTTTTACACCACGTAATAGATAAACTACAGGCGTCTTGTTTTTGCCTTTTCATGCCACCCACTAGACAGCTTGTATAAATAAGAGAATTGGTGGCATGAAGTTAACATGTTCTTGTTTTTTCATTGATAAATGAGGAACATAAACGTTCTAATGAGGAACAAACTAGTGAAAATAACCGATCAATTAACCGATATGTGCAGCACAGTCACTTTCAGTAAATTAGGGTTAGCCAGTACAGTCACCTTTACCAAATGTGGGCATATGTGGGTTTTTTTTTTGTCTGTTAGCAAAATATCTCATGAACCACTGAGCAAACTTTAATGGAACTACTTAATGGACATTCGTTCATCTAAAGTTTTGGAGTCATACTGGTTCAGGATACGTGTCGCAGCTGATCAACCTTATCAATCGCAGGAGCTTTACAGATATTTGTCTAAAATTAGCTGAGGCACATGATCACACAAGGTCTGTGTTTATAACTTTGCCTTTAACTATTGGAGTCGGCTCTGTCTACCTGTTAGCAAAATATCCTGACTTTCAGAGCACTATCTTGAGCATAAAATGCAGAGCGTAATATTATAACAAAAAAGGTTGAATCATGTCATCTGGACTTGTTTTTTGTTAAAAAGAAACGTTTCGCCCCTCATCCAAGGGGCTTTGTCAATCTGAGGCCTAGCCATCTGGTATT
>JARVGV010000111.1:28912452-28927596 GCA_031762435.1 Hypsolebias longignatus | reverse complement strand
AATGGTTGTTTGTCTCTATGTGGCCCTGTGATGGACTTGCGACCCGTCCAGGGTGTACCCCACCCCTTGCACAGTGATTGCTGGACATGGGCACCGGCTACCCCGGTGACGATAATGGATGGATGGATATCCTATATAACTTTTATTCATTCAAGGCAGTCACATTTGTTCATGACTTTATTATCAGTAAGCCTGAGAGTTACCAGATCCAAGCAAACAGTTACCGGAACGCAATTTGTCAAAATAAGAGAGTTCCCAGCTCCTGTTCCATCAGGATCCAGCTCAAATTAAGCTCTGGTGGTAGCTGAAAGTCACATGTAACATGGACGCTGAGCAATAATTAATCACCTGAGATCTGGTTTTAAAACTTTGACATTAATGATTACAATCAGCTTCACCTGACTGCTGACAAAATACTGCATCTCATGAACCACTGCACAGTTTTTAATGAAGCTTCAAGAAAGGAATGTACATCTACGTCTGATTAACTTTTGGAGCCACTCCAGTTCAAGATAGTCGCCACAATCTCTTGACCTTGACCTCTAAAGCTCTTGACCTTGACCTCTCAAAGGAACTTTGAACAACTACTCAGTTCATGGCAAAAAACAACATTGCTTTATAATGAGGATATTTTTTGTCTTTTTTTTTATATACAGTATATTCTTCCATTTACTTTTCATTTTATATGCTTGTTGATTGTCTATTGTTGTCTGTATCTCATCTGTGTTCTTGTAAATGAGTCATCGAGGCTCAAAGAGACTAACCTGTATAAATAAAGTTTGAATGAACGGAAAAAAAACAAACAAAACAATCAACTGATCTTTAGCAAACACAAAAAATGGTTTTAACTCTGTTAATTTTACAGATATTAAGCTAAACCTGGTGTGGTAGTAGCTGATAGACATCCTCAATGCATAGTTTGAGAGCTAACAGTTCATATGTGAGATCACCAATGACAATGTTCATAAGGTTTGACCCCCAAAAATAATAACTCTATCCCTTCGTTGAGTTTGGAAAGAAACACCATTAATTTTGATTGTTCGTTTTTTTTTTTTCATTTGCAAGCTAAAATCAAAAGACGGAGGTCCATGTTCCGTGCTAACGCTCAGAACAGCCATGATTTCCTGCCTCTAATTATTTGTAAATATTTGGTTAAAGCTGCTCAACTGTCGTGTCAGGCAGCTCATGGTTTGAACGAACACTGTAGAGATTGAACCTGGTCACTTGAACTATTTTAACATCGTATCACTCCTTTCCATGAAGCTGTTTGGCTCATAAACCCAAACATTTGTGCTCTTCCATCTTTTTGCCAGAGCGGTTCTGCAGCAGCCCCCGCCACGCCTCTGTTGAAACAGGATACATCTCTGGCATTGTGCTCATTGTTCAGGGTCTAATCCCGACAATTACACCTCGGGACCGAAAGTGACCGCCTTGCCAAGCATCCAGCTAAACCCAGGCCCGGCTTTGGACTCGGCCCCCCGTTGGGCCTTGAGGGGGGGTCAAATCTCCACCTGACCTTTTGTCACCGCTCCACCTCATGCTCCTCAAACTGACCTAAAACTGCCGGTGTGTCTTTCTCAGGTTTTACTCACCTGCACTTTGTTGGCCTGCTGTTCTCGCTGTAACTCAGCTGGTTTATTGTTGCGGGACAAAGAAAAGGCGTTTGGACGCGGAGAGATGCGAGGGGAGGTCGCAAGGGCAAAGGGCAGGTATTTCAGGTTGTGGCGGGCCTATGCAGATGAAAGTAGGTAAAGGTGGATGTGTGCAACTCTACCTTACAGGTTTAGGTTTGTAAAAGGTTTTACTCGTGCACTTTATCAGGTTCTGTGAAATATTTTTTGAGAAGATGAGATGGGTGTGTTCGGCGTTGTGGGCTGATGGAGGTTTAGTTGTCCGCGCTGTAATATGAACGCAGGAGGTCGTTCCCACAGAAGCTTGAGCTGACATCATAAAAAATAAAAAAAAACACAACAAGGTACCTGGGGGCTGATGGGGAGGGCGGAGGTGAACTAACTGGTGAGGTGGGAGTCGGAGGGTGGGAGGAGCTGTGGGGGGAAAGTTTCATCTTGTCGATCATTGGCGGAAGGCAGCACGGGGGACACACCTGTGGACGCCAGAGGCTAAGGAGATTGGCTGGAAACTGAAAATTACACCTGTGGGGGAAAAGAGGAGAAGGGGGGGGGGGTCGGAGTACATGTAAACCAAGCCCTTTACAAACTCAGCCTCTGTCTTCTGGAGGAGCTTAATCGCTTCACACCGCCGAGGAGAACTCATGGAAAAAACAAGCTTTGCTTCAGCGACGGGGGAGATCGGTGACACGGTTGGTTTTCGTCCAGGGCTGGGCTCTTTTGTCGACGGCATCAAACTGAAAGGGACAGCGTCGTCTTCTTTTTTTTGTTTTTGTTTTTCACCACTCCAGAGGTCAACGTCCTTCAGCGGGAGCAGGAAAGAGGAAGACTAGCCAACGAGGCGTCCAGAGCCCTGACACAATGATGCCCCTTGTCTTGGGTTTCTGGCTCGGTGACCGCACCGGGCAAAGACGGGTTAAAAAAAAAAAAAAAAAAAAAAATCACAAACGTGATTCCTTCTTTGTCTTCCTTCTCCATCTTTAAGTCTTCACCTGTCATCGTGACTTGTTGCTCAACGGTACGACAGTTAAAACTTTAGAAGGGGGTTAGGCTTTGAACGCAAAATGTGTGGCAAACAAAGTAGGTCATCGCACTGCGCCGTCGGCGTTCGCACGCGAATAAAGGCGGGTTTAGGTAGTTTCGACGGAAGGCGAAAACAGTAATGTATCGAATTCCGGCTCCATTTAAACAGAGGGGAAAAGAACACGAAACAATAGACACCAACGCTCCAAAACTGGATAGACCAGTTGGGGCAGGTGACGGCAAACTGCCAGACTTGTCAAAGGACACGGAGACAGAAGACTCGCTTTTGTGAGCTTCAGTGGGACACATTCACAGAACTACCGTACGGTACCGCTTTACAAACAAACATCCAACAGCAGCAGCTTGTTAAATTTATTTGAAGCAGCTGTAAACTTTTTTTTTTCTACAACCCGTTGGATTTGAAAACTTTAGCGGTTAGGTGTTTATTCCCTCGTTGGACGAGTTGCTGCTTGCGTTTCGGCGATTCAAGATGGAGAGTCGGCCGAACTCTGCCTGCGTCTCCCGTCTTGTCGTGAAGTGGAAGTGAGTAAAATGTCTGCTTATTCCATTTTTTTAATTTTTTTTTTTTTTACCCCTGCCTCTAAAGGTAGAGCTGCAAGTTTAGACTGGACTTAGAGCGGTTGTTCTGTAAAACACTTTCCAGACCACCGTCGATGATATTTTAAAAGCGGTAGACGATCGAGGAAGTCTGGGGAGGAGAAGGAGAAAATGGAGGGAAAATGTCGACCGAATACTGTACGACGATGACTGCAACGCAAGGTGGAGGGTTGTGATTGGTGGAGAGAGAGACACATTTGTTCTTTTCTTTCATACACCTGAATAGCTGCTGGTCACATGAGAGCTGCTGTTTATGGCAACGGAACAGGAAGTGAGGTGGAAATTCGACAGAGAACTTCTTCTTTTGTTGGCTGTATTCAAGATGGAGTCAAAAGTTTGATCTCAAGGGAACGTTTATCTCTTATCACCTCTGGAGGTTAATTTAAACATGACGTATGGTGAACAACAGCGTTAGGATGCAGGGCCTTCGGATTTCAAAGGGCATCAATCCTTGGGCAGTATAATTAAAAAAAATAAAACTTAAATCTATATATTTTTTGCATTTTGTAAAACTTTATTAAAAAGGGGCAATGGTTAAAGTTTATTAACCATTTTTAAGATTTTTTACAGACCTTTTAAGAGCAAATAATTTATTACATTTAATTTAAAAAAAAAAAGTTTAAATAGATTTAAAAAAAGCTGCAAGCCAGAAGAGAAGAGCAGTTGTAAAGGGTTAAATTATAAGGACACGCTCAAAGAGTCAAATGAGTTGAACGTTTTGGTTGCTCGTTTTAAATAGTCAAAGCAGAAAAGAGAAATGACGCCAAGGCAGTGAAAGGGATGAGGTTTGGGATGGGTGGGTGAGGGGGGATGAGGGTGGAGCAACCAAATCATATGTAAATCTACTGCATCACTAACCTTACGTTAAAAACCACTAGCTAGATAAACATCACCTTGGCCCAAATAGAGTTGCCATGGTGCTCCCTGCTGGGCCGAAGGGCCAGTTGGGTCGCGTTCAGGTAAGGCCAGGAGTTAAATAAGGTTTTGGGTTTCCCCGCCATTGTTTTCCCACAAAGACTGCAACTATTGATTAAGGGCCAGGCCAGTTTACCTATCGGGCTGTTCATTTCACAGCAGAGTCACATTCCAGCAGAGAGGGCAGAGTTACCTGATCACGCCTCACTACCAGCGAGCAGAGCGTGTGGGCAGCCGTAAGCGGTTGAAACTCCCACCGCTCGGAGCACGATGTGCAACAATGGGAAAAACTCTGACGCGTAAAAGCACAAGCGGAAGCCTTTGGACGAATGGAAGACAAACTGGCTGGACATTTTGGTTGAAGTAAACTCTTGAGCAGGTATTGTTACTTTTTACCAGCTTGAATTTTCTGGGCTAACCTTTTTTTATGTTTCCACTCTTTCTGTATTTCTCTTCCTGTTCTCTTCCTCAGAGGGCCTGCAGCACGGGTTTATAATGCTGATCATTAACTAAGTAAGAGTCTGGGAGAGCAGGTCTGCTTGACTTTCTCATTTCATGGGGCCGGCCTGGCTGGGAGGAAGACGGCGCGTTCTCGGGCAGCGGGCTGGAAATTCAAGGTCTTTTTTCCTCTTTCTTTTTCAGTCCCCCTCCCTCCAAACATGTTCTCTTTACTTTGGTTTTGGTGCATTCTTTCCGTGGGGTACCTTTCATGACGGTAAGGTTACAGGTGCATTCTCCACCTTCTTTATCCTGAAAATTTCCCTCCCTTAAACTCTTTCTTTTCTCCTACCCCCTCTTTTTTTTTTCAAATTCTCAGGGTGACTGGAAACCTGTTCTTTCTTAACAAACCAATGATTATTTCAATGTTTTAAAAAAATAAATACTAATCTTTGGTAGAGGACAGAAAGGAACTTTTCAGGATGTGGCTAAAATACTAAATTTCAAGAAACAAAATTGTCCATTTGGGGGGTGTGAGGATTTCACGCGTCGTACCTGTGAATGATCTGCGTTATTCAGTAAACGAGTAAACGACCTTCTGCATACACGCCGTTGGCTCAGGTCGAGCCGAGCAGCATTCCATCAGCCTTTCATCACACGGCAAACACAAAGACAACGGCCTAAGAGGTCTGCCAGCGGAAAACTGAACAAAAAAGTCCGCTCTTCTTCTCTCCGGCTGCACAAAACATCCGCTGAAAGATGCTCACGATCATCAAAATAATATGCTGTACCTTAAAGTCGCCCATCTGTCTGGGATACAGAACGACGGGCAACAGAACCAGCACCCTGAGGGGGGTAGGGGGTGACGGGTTTTAGACTCTGTGACACTTTTGAAATGACTTACAGCCATGTATTGTGTGAAGAGCAGCCCTCCCAACATTACTGTGCCATAGTTAGACTAGTCAGAACAGGTTTTGGCAATCATTAACAGCCTTCTGTGGTCAGGTCTTCTGTGACAGCCGGTTGAAGCTGTAAACCCCAACAAGGGTTCAGCGGTTACTCAATGGTGGGGCGTTCTACGAGAACGGGCTTCCCCATTTGCACGTAATTCAGCTTGAGCTTAACCTTCATAGTTGTAATTTAGGACTTTGAGATTGGGCTGGTTAAAGAATCGTGTCTTAAAATAATGGTTGCATTCCCATTTTTTTTCTTTAAAACTGAACTCTTAAGAGTTTACTGAAACTTTTATTAAACGAATACATCGCTGGATCGTCTACAAGTAGAACCCCTGCAGCTGTAAGTGCGTGGACATTTCTGGGTGTTTATCTCCATCTTACGAGGCAGCATTGGATATCATCACTTTCTCTAATACTGCCTGGTAATGATGATGATATTCATCTGCCGACTGGAACCAGACAAACCACTCCGGCGGCGTTAGCAGCACCGTGCTCCTCTTGGCCCTGGATCAGGTAAAAGCACACGAGCAGCGACGGAAATGGCTCCCAGGATCCATCTTACCCGACAGTGCTGGATTGTACAACTGTTGTTCTAACACTGTCTGGTAACGATGTTTTCTGGGCAGCTACGGATCTTCAAAGCTTCTCCTTAAACGGCAGCACGGTTGATGGCAAGTTCAAATGTGTGAAGCGCTGAGCGTTGTAAAGCGAAAATGGAGCGCTCGCTCCTAGACGAACGTCTAGCGTTTTACCCCGAAGGTAATTCCAAAGAAGGTGTGCACTTTTTCTCTTTTGTTCACATTGAACTTCCATCCTAACAACCCCAGGCTACACTGCTATGTACTGTTGATCTTTAAAACAAAACAAGAAAAGATTAGATGTAACAATCACAGTTTTGTTAAAACGTCATTGTGCAAGCTTTTTTTAATTAAATAAAATAGAAACAGGTTGTTTTTTTAGATGCTTCAACATTTGCTTTTACGTGTTTACCTTGCCTCAATTTATGACACTGCTTTTGAAAAGAGAGGGGGAAAAAAAAAAAAACCTTTATGACAACCTCACCCCGCCCAAGTTAAAGAATAGCAGTCGGTTGATGGTTCCACCGGTCCTGCAGGGCCTCGTTTCCTTGTTCCCTCCCCTGAACAGCGTTGGTCTTTGTGCTGTACGGCAGCGATTGGTCCACCTAGCTTTACCTGCGTGGAACATCCTGAAACGGACACGAGCTCACCTGAGAACGGTGCAACAGGTTTTCAAACGGACGCTTTCTCCCAGCTTCCAGTGCACATTGAGTTTAAATGAGATCCTTCGCCGCTCATCAAAAACCTTAAAGAGATGCAGATATAGATTCTTCATCGTAGCCGTTTTAGAACGGAAATCTCATTTTAATGTCTCCAGTCTGCATTTAAAAGCAAACAATAGAAAAGTAGAACCGCGGTGTTTGTTAAAGGAGGGAGATATACCTCACACATTTTAAACCGCACCTTTATTTGCCCATTATCCACGCTGCAACACAAAGCGTCTTTTTGTCTTCTCGTCGTCTCCTGTAATCTTTCACATTTGTGTTGTTGCCACATATTTTGTATTAATACAGTAGAAGGATTGTGAGCCTGACTAAGCTGAACCTACATCTGTTTCCTCTACATTTACTTACTATCTGCATGCTCTGTCAGTTTAAATGACAGAAAGTACATTGTTCTGAGTCTGAACCTGCAAGAACAAAAAAAAAAAAAAAGAGGAACTGCTCATTTCAACCTGTTTCTACGCTGTTCTGTTTCCTCCAGCCCTCGTCTTCCTCTTTGCACAGATGAAAAGTCAGAGGTCATCCTTCCAGCCTGTTGATAGGCGTCTTACCAGACAAGGTTAGATGTAATTATTGGTGTCTAATACTGTCTGGTAATGCCGTCCATTAAATGGCATTACCTTCTGCTCTCTTACTTCCCCTCCTCTTGCTCTGTGCGTCTGACATGCAGCATATTGACAAAAGGCAGACCAGGGATGCACATCAACATATTAAACGTAGCGGCAGATGGTGTTGAATGACGATGACTATGGAACTATGATCCTTGCACTGGAAGATGGATGGATTTCTTGTGGTTTCTTCCATGTGACGCGAGTCAAAGTTCTTCCTGTAAGCAGCAGTCGCGGACGTCTCTAGCTAATATAAAACCGTTTTTAGTGAACTTATATACAGAATTTTGAGCTGGTTGAGAAAATGTATGTGTTTTAAATAAAAGATCTGCTTTCTTCTTTGTGCTGCGACAGCAGAATTTATTTTGCTTTTTTTTCCTTTTAAATATTGTGTTGAAATGGTTTGTAATGTGAATTAAGAAATAAAGGGTTCAAATTTTAAAATCGGTCTCTTGTTCATTTTTTTTTTCTTTATAACATGATGTTTTTAATATTGTTGGTAAAGTTCAGATCTGCGGAGCACTGGAGCTGTTTGTGGAAGGTCTACTGGTCAGTGTGGACTCTTCCCTCGGCCACACTGGAATGCCGAGCTTCAGTCGGGTGTGGATCAGGTTACCTCTGAACAGAGCTTCTTTTTAAATGCCTCAATTTACCCATAAAGGTCCCTCCATCAGCTAAGCCCTCATTGTGCCCAGTCCAGCCCGATGAATCGAGCAGCACAAGGCCCGTTTTCTCTGCCTCGCTCCGAGGAACTTCATCCGAAGAAACCCCTTCACTCAGATGCTGCTGTCAGTGGCTGCATTTACACATCTACATGCAAAAGTCTTTTCTTTTTTTTTGCACAAGTGTCTCTATCTTCTTTCTTTACAACTACAAAGAGAGCTTGCAGTATAGATATAATGTTTATTAGCCCTGTTAGCTCAGGGTTTCAGTTGACTGTTTAAACGCAGCCCTGATTTTATCAGTTCGAACACAAACACAAAAACCATTTAGCCGTTTGACGTAACAGGCCTCAAGCTTCACTGATCTCCAGGGCAAGAGCTTGAAATTCCCAGAAACATCAATCTTTAAGGATCTGAGTATATTCTTTAAATTAAACACATAAAAAGGGCGTTTTTTTTTATTGAAGAGGTTAGTATTAGTATATTTCTCAATTTCTTTAAGGTTCCTTTAAGTATTTCACTAAACAGAGCTTTTTCTCTTGAGAGGACGCTGGTTTCAGTATAGTGTGTTATTTGTGGGCAATTAAAAATGATTTCCTGTAAGTGTTTAAACAAATACTGGCCCTATTTCTGACAATCTAGTCGATTTAATCATTAATCCAAGGGCAACACTCGCAGCAGAATCACATTTCACAGTGGTGTGATCAAAAGAAAGACCATAGCATCTGATTAATTACAAACCAGAAACATCATTTCCCCAAAGCCTCTTTGATGTCCCGCCTCGTTAAAATAATAAAGTTTTAGAAAATACCCATGCTGTAAATTCCTCTAATACAAATATGTAAATGCATCTTTACAGGTTAAATGTTATTCTGCAGAAAGGTTTACTTGATTGATTGAAAATGACAGGTGAAAGTTTTAATGTTAGTATTTTAGCAACATGCATTTTCTACAGTAACAGCTTAAAATACAAGCAGAAAAAATGAGCACACTAAAACTTATTTGGTCTGATCACGGAGAAGAAGTGGCAAAGTTCTCATTTTTAAACTCCTTTCCACATGTTTTAGACATTAAAACGTTTGTTTCGATCCAACTGTTACTTTTAAGAAAACTCATTTAAATTGCAACGATATGCACAAGGTTAACTATTTCAGTAAGCAGAATTTAAAAAACTTCAAATCAGCGTTAACTGTAAGGAGTTTCTTTCTGCTTTGGTGACATCACAACTCAGAATCACATTCCTGGCTGGCAGACGGCTGTAAGAGGATTCCTGCACTGGTCCGTGCTTGCTCGCTGCAATCAGACCGGATTCCTGAGCTGCTGCCGGTTGTGGATAAGGAGGCCAGATCCACTGGAGCTGCCACTGGAGTAGAACAGGACGGTTGGCTGGGACGTGCCTCCAGGTTTGGTGACGTTCACTTATTAGAGATGTGGAAACACTTCTGTGTCTGCTGGATTTCATTATTACATACATCTGATTATCACAGTGCAACGATAGGCAAAGGCAGGGGTCTGCAACCTGCGGCTCTGGAGCCACATGTGGTCCCTCTGCAGCAGCTTTGACCAAAACTAAAATAAAACTGGATTTTATTTAAATTATTACCATCAATGAAAACGGCTAGCAGATTTCCTGTCATCAAATATGTGAAGGATAGTACACGGTGTAAAACTTCTGGATTACATCATGCTGGTAGCTTGTTAGCCACTTTAAGTGAGCTTCCAGTCTCACAGTGTGATGTTTCTCTAAAACCAGCAGAATGTTTTGGAATATCTTTAAGACAAGTTGCTGAGAAGAAATATGGTGTGTAACTTGGTAAATACTTATTTTTCTTTAAAAAAATTAACTGAATATCCAACAAACTGGCCTAATTTTATACTGTCTTTAACTTTATGCTTTAAGTAGGCAACTTAATTCTTCAACAATTAAAATAACTCACATCGACCTGCAGAGTTCAGTGTTTTAATTTTTATAAAACTGTTAAAAATTATACATTTACATAAATCTGGTCTCTTCTTTTGTATTAAAATGTAAAAAATATCAATAAACAAGGGGGCCAAGGTGGTGTAGAGGCAGGGCAGACGGCTTGGGACTCAAAAGACCCAGGTTTGATCCCACTACATACCTTGTGGTGTCTTTGGGCAGCACACCTTATCCCCAAATTGTCCCCCGGGCGCTCTCAATAGCTGCCCACTGCACCACCTGGTGGTGGATGGGTTAAATGCAGAGAGTAATTTCGTCCTTGTATGGCAACATACACTGATGACATTGTGTGACTTTATTATTATATTATTAAATGTTATATCACCCCCACTGGCTGGAAAAGCCATCTCCAACAAACTTGTGGTCCATGGGCCTCCAGTTGACACAGTTGTAGCAGGTTTTGTGGCTCTGAACAACATAATTAGTAAGAAAAGTGGAAAAAATGGCAAATTTTATCACAGAGGTTGCAAACCCTTGGGGTAAATTGTGCACATTTACATGCTTTTTTAAATTTAAAGCATCAGATGTATTATGTGGGTACGCTGACTGAAAATGTAAATGAAGAAATAAAAAAAGAATGGAAACTGAATTAAATTCATAACATTTAAAACAGATTGTCAGCTCTGTTCTGACATTAAATATAATTTTAGAATCAGTTTTGATAACTTAATAGCTCTATAAACAACTCATGCGCTGTCACCCACTTCCTGTTAGGACAGATCCTAAAAGAGCATACTGCTGGAAAGCACAGGTTTCATTTTGCACATGAGCTTGTGCACAGTCACAAACGTTATCCTCTCTCAGTTCACATGCGCTGTTTTCTTAATGTTTACCAAATCTAAAAAAAAAAAGGTCTTTCACTTTCAGTTTTAACAGCGCATGACTCCAGAAAACTCTGATAAGCAAGCAAAGCACTAAGACCTAAGTCCAGCAAACAGATAGACGTGAAACTAAACCTTTAATTCCTTTTTTTTAATGACGTTGGACTTGGCAAGAAAATAATGCACGTCATCATGAGGCTGTGAACACATCTGAACCGCAGCATCTTCTTCTTCTTCTTCTTTCGACTTTTCCCTCTTCAGCAGTCGCCACAGCGAGTCATCCTCCTCCATCACTCTCTGTCCTCACCCCAACTCCATGTCCTCTCTGCCTCCTCTTAGTCTTTTTCCTGGCAGCTGCATCTCTAACATCCTTCTACCAGTTTATGTCCAAACCATCTCAGTCTGGCCTCCCTAACTTTATCTCCCAGTTGTTCAACATCTGCTGTACCCCTGATGATCTGGTTCCTAATCTTATCCATCCTTGTCACTCCTAAGGGGAACCTCAGCATCTTCATTTCTGTCACTTCCAGTTCTTTCTCCTGTCTTTTTGTCCATGTCTCTGTCTCCAGACCATACAACATAAGCTGGTCTCACCACCGTCTTGTAAACTTTTCCTTTGATCTTTGCTGACACCCCTTTGTCACAAATCCCTCCTGAAACTTTAATCTGAACAGCAGCACAGTGAGTGTATGTGGCTGCCGGCTCTGCTACAATCATTTAGTCTTTATTTGGTTGCACCATGATCTTAGGCCAGTACTTGAAGAAGAGAATGTACCTGAACAAATTTCAGGGATAAAGAAAATGTGACAAACGTCTCATTTTTCCCTGATATTCTCATATTTGTTTGGAGCTGGCAGGCTGGTAACAGATGAGTTAGTACTATTTTACTAACACAGGGACCAGCTGGCTGCAGCTTAAGTTATTAAAGTGTTTATTGTGGGCACCATGGTGGTGCAACAGTTCACACTCACAGCTGAATGTCTTTGGTTTGAAACTTGACGTGTGTCTCTGTGATGGACTGGTGGCCCGTCCACGATGTTTCCCACCTCCTTCCCTCTGACTGCTGATGATACAGCTAACAGAGAACGAGTGTTTAATTATGTGCAAAAGAAAAGCAACTTGCCGTGATTATTGTTGAAACTAGACGGCATCACTGATCAGAAGACACCACACAGGTCTAATGAGCAGCGGTTCAAAGACATCAGTTTAATTAGTTGCTGGGTTAAGAAGAAAGAACAATTCCACTTGTTCCGAAGTCAGGCCGTGGGGCCAGGAGCTTGAGCAGGGAGGCCCAGACATCTCTTGGCCATCTCTTCCAGCTCTTCTAGGAGGATTCCAAGGTGTTCCCAGGCCAATCGGGAAACGTAGTCTCTCCATCATTTCCTGGATCTTCCCCGGGGTTTCCTCCCAATCTGACATGCCCTAAGCACCTCCCTAAGGCACATAGGGAGCATCCTTAACAGATGCTCGAACCACCTCAACTGGCTCCTCTCGATGTGGAGGAGTTCCACTCCGAGTCTCTCCCAGGTGACTGAACTTCTCACCCTGTCTCAGGGAGAGTCCAGCTACCCTGCAGAGGAAACTCATTTCAACCTCCTGAATCCACGATCTCATTCTTTCAGCCACTACACGTTCATGACAACAGGTGAGGGTAGGAACGTAGAAAACAAAGAGCTTTGCCTTACAGCTCAGCTCTCTCTTCACCACAACGGACCGGCAAAGAGGCCACAATACTGCGGGTGCTGCGCCAATCCGTCTGTCAATCTCACGCTCCATTCTTCCCTCACTCATGAACAAAACTCTGAGATACTTGAACTCCTCCACTTGAGGCAGAACCTCACCCTTGACCTTAAGAGAGCAGTCCACCCTTTTCCGACTGAGGACCATGGCCTCAGATTTGGAGGTGCTGATCTTCATCACAATTTTACGATCGTCATCCTGGTTTTATGATAATGTGAAATTAAATGTCAGAAACAGGACCTTGTGTAATTTTCTTGTCATCTGAGAAGAAGCTGTATTTAATAAAAGAGGAAAGGAAACATGTCGGTGTCAACACATTTTATACAACCCTTTACTATGAAACTGAGCAAGTGAGCGTGCATGTGTGCGTGTGTTCCAGTTGAATCTGGTGAATTTTAAGGCTACTTTGTAAAAACTGAAGTACCCACTTTCTTTTTGTGATTTTTTTTTTTCTCGGCCTGTGTAATCTATCTCTTACTTCAGTCTTTTGCTGTAGTTTGTGAGTCATTTTCTATTTATTAATCAAACTGTATTTCCTGTTGGTCTTTTCATAGCTCTAAAGAGGAATAGTGAACACTCCAAGAGGTCACATCTGGACGAGACCTTCGTTATAATCATGATCTGTCTCACAAAAACAAACACTGACACAAAGTCTCACTTTAAAAGTATCTAAGAACAAAACGGGGGCACACATTTTATTTTGTTGTGCTTATCAGTTGTTTGGTCAAAGATATTAAATGCATTTTTAACCACCAGTTAAAACCAGTGGAAACAAACCCTGGGAACACAGTAGCCCCCTGCTAAAGCAGCACCCCCCCTGTGTTTTCGCCTGTGTAATTCTGTCAGGAAATCATGAATAGAAGAAGAACGAGAGGCCCTACAGAGACTGGTTTTCCTTTACAATGTAATTTAAATCCATTTCTTTCAGTCCAACACCTTGACAAGTAGAATCCCTTCAAATAATGGGTTGTGCAGGGACACCATTGCTGCAGGCTGCATCCCTGTAATTGACAAACACTTCCTAGTTACAGGCAGTTGAGATGACATGGGAATGGGAGAGGCTCCAAAGACACACACTCATGGCGTGACCGCCCCGAGACAGACAGACAACACAGACTCAAACACACACACACACCTACTTTTCTTATAACGATGTACCAACCACTTAGCATGTCTTGTTTTTTGTGATGGAGTGTATCAACTCAATGTGAAATTCTGTTTTCACCTGTTTTCACGACCGTCTTTTTCTTTGAAAAATCACTGGATTATTATTATTTTTTCTTTCAGGAAGTTGGCCTTGCACAAAGTAAATAAAAACAAAAGGAGTCCGGCACTTTTTCTTTACCAAACGTACAGAAATAAAACCAGCGTCCTTCTCGTATGTTCTCACAAAACGAGACAAACGCACACAAGCTGTTGGCATATGGTGAACCAGGAGGTGGACGGGGCTGTAAAACAAGCCTGTTTTCTTTGTCCTCCTACGCAGCACTTTGCACAGAGAGTCTATCAGATGGCGGCTCTTTATCAAGGTGTGGCTGACACAGGGTCCGCACAAAGCTCGGTTCAACAGGAGTACGGGAAGTCTGCTTCTAATAACCAGGACGCTGGAGCCGGACTCACATTATTACCCAACAGTTCTCAGTGTCGCCGTATCGCAGTGTGTACAAAACACTGAACTGGGAGATGACTATGTTGGTTGGAAAACATGTTGAGTTTGACCGGTTCTGATGCCCAGTTAGAGGCATTTTCTCTAACAAAAGTCCAGAATAGATTTGACATTCAGCGTGTTAGTGTTCATCGTTTACGTCATTGTTTTTTCAGTACCTCTCCATGAGCCGGCAGAAACATGGGAAATCCCCAAAATGCTGAAGAAGCTGCCTCCAAAAATGCTGTACAGTCCCTCAATTATCGCAGGGGTCAGGTTGCAGACACCAACGTGATAGGTGAAAAACCGCTATGTAGAAACACTATATATAGTCTTTATATATATAAAGGCTTTATAAACCATTCCCACGCTCTTACAATGTTCTAAACTCTTAAACCTACATCATTTTAATAACATACGTATATGTACTGTACAGTACTGCAACGTTTTACTCACCAGCTCTGCAGAACAGCAGCTCAGTTCCAGTTCTGCAGACCCTGCAGCGACGAAGCACCGCCCCGTCCAGGTTGATGTGCACATGCATCATGAGCTTCACTGTTTGCGACTTTCCTGTCAGTTCTGTGAGCTCAATAGATAGATCACTTCTGACTTTGTGTTGCAAAAATTTCCCTCCATTTTGGCAGAAAGCAGTGGCTGGAAGCCCTGTTGGCTTCTGGGTAGTGAAGTTCTTTTGGCTTATTGAAAGAAAACTACAACACGGCAGTGCCTGTGTCCGAAGTTTTTTTTTTTTTTTCCCAGTTAACTTTTTATCCCGTACTGTCCCAATCACTTGAAAAAGAGCGAGTCCA
>JARVGV010000111.1:28832679-28844081 GCA_031762435.1 Hypsolebias longignatus | reverse complement strand
CTTGGATGAGGGGCGAAACGTTTCTTTTTAACAAAAAAACGAAGTCCAGATGACATGATTCAACCTTTTTTGTTGTAGTTCGAATCTGACTAAAGCAAAAACCAAAAAAAAAAAGTGTATTGCTGTCTAAAACAGGGGTGTCTCACTTACAAAAGGGAGCCAAAATTAAAACCTTTTTCAAACTAAGAGCCGGTTTCAGAATCTACATTAACTCAAGTTAGATACCCGACATCTTTTCTTGGTTGCAGGTTCCACAACAAAAGTTTGATTGGTTTCATTTGACGTTCTCTGTTGCTCGTTTGACTTCATAAACAAAGATTACTGAAAAAAAATCAAAGCGATGAAAGTATTTTACATTTAAAATAACATCTTGGGGGCCAGATAAGATGCTAATGAGGGCCACATTTGGCCCCTGAGCCACGAGTTTGACACATGTGGTCTAGAACATCCAAACTTGATCTAATCCTGCCAGAACTTCTGTGTCCACCTTGCTGGCAAGACCTGATTATGATTCCTGAGACTTGGCCCCACATCAACCAGTCTCATCTGACCACACCAAAGTTACAAGGATGAGATCAGTTCAGCTTTGTCCACATCTTCTGAGCTGCACTGGTTTCCATGATGGAAACCAGTGCAGCTCAGACGATGAAACACTGCACACACAGTAACTGGTCTTTGTTGTTTTTACAGTAAGTTTACCTGCAACAGTACTTTAACGTAGAAAAAGTTTACAGTAACTGTAGTAGTTTTAACATCAATATTATCATATTATCAACAGTAATGTACTGTATATGTATGAACAGTGCGTTAATGTTGAGCTGCAATGCATCATGGGTACTTAAAAGTACTGTACAGTAATGAATAAACTGCGACAAAACACTCCTCCATACGCCATTTTGGATGCACACCTGTTTGTTTCAGCAGAAAGTACTTTTCTCATGTCAAGTTTGACGACTCCACTTTAAATATCTCTAATCTCCAACGGAGCCTATTGTTAATTTCTGTTCACAGTCTAAGGAACTTCAAGTTGATTCACATTTCATTCACTTCTCAAATCTCCAAATTGCCTGACAAAAGGTTTCCTGTTAGAAGTATATTTTGTCTGATGTTTATAGTTCAGAATTCAATTTGGTAATAATTCAGATGATTTTGTTTCATTGCGGTTCCAATCATTCTACAACAAAACTTGCAGTCTCAAATCTATTTTCATTACCATTTTATACGAATAATAACCGTAAAGTTCCTATTTTATGTTATTTTTTGTTTGATTTCTTTTGAGTTTTACTGAATTTAATCGTGAAACCAATTGAGTCCTGTTAATGTTTGGAGTGAAATCAAATCCTCATTTTTTATTCTTACTTGCTACACATTATTTTACAAATGTTTCCATTGCTTATACATCATGATTAAAGTACTGTATTTAATATTTCTACAAGAAGCACCTCAAACTGCCCCACAAGTGCTACAGCTAGCTGCCACTGCCACCATTTGCAAATGATGATATAACTCTATGTAAAATATATGTAAATAATCACGTCATGTAAACATTTATAACAGCATTCTTTTTTTATTTCTTCTTTCGGATGCTCCTTTTTCATGGGTCGCCACAGCAAACTAAGTTGCACGAAGACTTGGCAATTGTTTTTATATTGGATGTCCTTCATGGTGCAACCACAGCCCTCTGGGTGGAGCTGCCATCTAAGGCGCCCAGAGGGAGCAGATGGTGGGGGTTAAGGGCCTTGCTTGATAATAATATTAATTATAATGTGTTATGTATTGTCATCATTGTATGGTCATATGGCAAAATTGGGTCTCAGCATTTAACCCATCCACCAGCAGGTGGTGCAGTGGGCAGCTATTGAAAGGCCCGGGTATCATTTTGGGGCCCTGAGCGGGGGCAAATGTGGGTGGAGACGGGTGTGGGTGTTTCTTCTTTCCCACCCGCATTTTGATGTTTTCAGTCCCGGGAGTTGAACTGGTGTCCTTCTGATCACATGCTTCTCTAACCTCTGTGCCACCACTTATAACAGCATTCTTTAAGAACCAGTTTAAAGTTTTGAGATTGGAGTTGTTTGTAGAAAGCAGCAGAACACACTGGGCTGCTCAGACTAGCCATTAGCTCATCAGTTCAGTTAGCAATGAACTGTATTTCTCCAAACTAGGTTAATTTAAATAGCTGTCTAGAACAGGTAAGATAGTTATTGTTTACAACCTTCCCACAGAAGTTCACTCTAAAGATGTGAGCTTCTACTTGGGATGAGTTTCTAAACGTTTCGTCTCGTGCTACAGAAATAGGTCTGCTAAAACCACGAGGCTGAACCACTACGAAAAATAATTTAGGGAAATAAAAAAAAAGACGACTCCAAATGAGACAAAAAAGATGGGTTAGGATGGCAAACAGGTTTTAAAATAATATTTGCATTAAATTTGCGAGCGTTTGAAGGAGTGTGTGTGCAGGAACCTGAAGTCAACAACAGGCTGGAGAAGTTTCACTGTGTTCAACTCCTCCAAGTGTTTTTAATGTCACGTCTGCTTTGCTACGTTCTTACCTCGCGGCTGGTTTTGGGTTTTTCTCTGCAGCTATCGTCTCCCTTCTCCCCACACAGACTGGTGAGCGAACCAGCCAGTGTCCACAGTGCATACCTGTGCTCACTAACATGTACTAACTCACTCTACCTGCAGGCCATGGCAGAGGAACGCGCAGAAAATCATAACAATTTGGAGACGAACGTGGCAAAGAGGGAGAAAAGGAAAGGAGGAGGAGAATGCGTTGAAAAAGGATGGCAGGAGAAAGAAACGCAGAGAGAGGGGGAAAAAGGTGAAAAAAGGACGAGGTGAAGGAGGGGGGATGAGGGTAGAGCAAATAAAAGTCAGAAGTTGCTCAAGGCTACAGGCATCAGTGGATAAGGTGAAAGGAGGAGAGGAAGAAAGAAATCATTAACGACCACTTGTCTGTTTCTGACGCGTAATAAATTAGGGCCTTCATACGTCTCTGCTGCTGGGAGAAAGTTATGACCCAGATAAAAGGGTTGATGGCGGGGGAATGATTAATGCTCACATTGATCTCTGAGGCACAGTCAGTATCACTCAGCTGAGACAATCAGAACGCCACCGAGAGAAGCACGCTGCGTTCGTCAAACTAGATTTATTTTGCTCCGAAATGTCCAAGAAGCAAAACCTTCTGTTTCCCAACGTTCGTTTTTCCTGCTCTCGTTTACAGTTCTGCACGTTAATACGTCAACAAATATTTCATATAAATACTGTGCAGAGCATACAAGTATAAAAAAACTGGCATGCTAACTATCGACGAGTGAAAACATAAAAAAATACAGCTCACTTTTTAAAAATGAACGAGAAACACAATCCATTCTGTGCCGCCTTTGCAACAAGAGAAAGGCAAACTTTGACTTTGGCTAAAACCCACTTATTTTACCATTAAGGTAATTTTCTATCTCAAAGGACTTTGCTCAGCCTGTGGAAATAGTTGTTTATCATCGTCAATTTCTTCAGAAGAACACTTTCAAGTGTGAGAAAATTGGGGTTATCTCCACTCGAGCTTTACAAATGATTGACAGAAAGTCAGTGTTACAATCTAAAGTGCAATCAGATTTTTACCTCAGGGAACCTTCAAAAAAAAAAATAAAATCACCTTCTTCTATGGCGTCTTAAATAAAAACATCAATGCAGACATTTTACTGAATCTGCACAGCAGCGTGGGATAACTGTTATTAAACACTTATGATGTCAAATAAATACCTGAACGAACCTGAGGTTTGGTGTGAAACACATCAGAGCACGTCTTCATTTGTTGTAAACTTCTGATTGGGCCCAACAGGACCTGAAAACAATTTACAAGCGCTGACAGTGCAAGCAGTTTTAAGGCTGTTGCCAATAAGAGTTGTGGCTTTATTAATTGTTACATCTACATTTATGCATGATATGTACATGCTTTTGTTCTGGCAAAGAAACTTCCGCTTCAGTGATGCTGTAAAACCTGTAACGAAAAACTGTTCTTCGTTCGAAGTGGCCACTGAAGTGAGTTGAGTTTTGTTTCATTATATATCTGCTCATCATTACATCTGTGCAGCAACACAATAAATAACTACTTTACAAAGACAGAATTTCACACAGTGAAAAAGCTAACATGTGCCGTCCCAGATGCAAAGCAGCGTCTTCCTCCAGCATTCATTCCTTTTGTGCAGAGGAGTTCATGAATCCACAGGACGCGTCGCTTGCTTCAGGTGGGGCAACACGATTCATTTACACATGAAAGGAACGGGGGTAAAAAAAAAAATACAGAAGAGGAGTTAGTTTAGTCAAGCTGCTAAGATGCTACATTCTCACAGGTCAGAGGACAGGGACACTCGCACAAACACAGGTGAGAGTGAGAACACACTATGGTTGTTATGGCCTTTACTTCATGTGTTAATTTTGTTTTATATGAGGTGTTCTACTATTTTTTTAATCTCATTTCCACTGTTAGACAACAGCTGAGGCATTGACAGAGTAAATAAACTACGCTACCATTCATCAGCTCACAAAGTCTGTGCATGGCATCCACATAATCTTACGTTTGGCACTATTCCCACATAAATTACCTTTAATTATCACGTCGTGCGCAGCAGAATGAGCTCCTGACAGATAGTCAAGGTGCTTGTGCTTTGCAAAATCTTTCTGGATTTGGATGGCAGAGGTTTTCAACATCTTTAAATACAATTAATTTATGAGACTGAATAGGTAATCAATTTCACACTACAGAAAATCTGTGATTTTTTTTAAATATTCATGTCAGATACCTAATCTTGCATGAAAATACATAAAATGTTAACTTAAAGTATGAAGTATTAATATGTAGTTTTAGTAAAGATTCACTTGTACTGAGTCTTGAATTAAAGTTTTTTTTTTAATGAACGCTTTTATAAAAAAAAAACCCTGCAAGTTGATGCTACAATATCTTCATGTATTTTTTAGATCATTTAGAAATCAATTAAGTCCAGGTTTTACCTCACTTTGAACATTCACGTCTTGCTCATCAGATTTTATATTTACACGTGTGAAATTTAGTATGGTGGTACTGTGTGAACGTACCCTGATGTGTGCGTGTGCCCCATGTTCCTTCTGACCTGGACTGGAGGTGCTTGGCGAGCCAGACGTAGCCCATTAGCCTCGACTCACCAACAGGGCCTCCTGGTTTTCAGCCAGTGCTTGCTTTGCTAGATAGTGCTCCCTCTTCACCTTCAGCTCCAGGGACTCGGGGACATCAGGCACAATCCAGTCAATGGCTCGCAGTACAAAGAACACAACATGCTGAAGGAGAGAAAACAAGCTGACGGTTTCATCACAGCTGAACAGCTGGGCTTCTTTAAACTTGATTAGAAAAACTAAATAATGTTCAGCTCGTGGCAGCACAACATGAAGAATGACAGAAATATTTATCTCCTGTTCTCCACCACTTAATATTAGACAATAAGAACTTATTAGAGTGATGCACCTGGTGAAACGTACATTTCTACACTTACATGTTGGCAGTGATCACAAGACCAGCTGTTATAAAACTACCCTATTTTCAGCCGTACACGTAGCTCCGCCCTATAAGTCGCATCAGTTCATATTTGTCTAATAAAGTGGAAAAATCCATAAATATGTTGCTTCGCTGTATATGTCACATCTATTATGCGTCACCGCTGACAACCTGGAAATGTGGGTTAGTGTTGTGCCAAAAATCAACGGGCTGCCAAATGGCGGCCGTGAGAGCGTGCACGAGAGGACTTAACCAAGAATTTAACTAGATTAACAGTTAAAAACAATTATTTGTTTGCTCAAAATTATAGTAAAGGTGTGTCTCAGTCTAACGTTTGCTTCATAAATGCACTTTAATGGTCAAATCAGCTGTATGTCAAAAGCCGATACGTGGAAGTAAATGTGTGCATGAGACGAGCCGCTGTGCAAATTTAACAAGATAAACACCTAAAAATAATTATTTGTTTGCTCGAAATTATAGTAAATGTGTGTCAGCCTAACATTTGCTTAATGGTCAAATTAGCTGCATTTTGCCGAGGCGGGGCAGCTAGTTTGATGATTCCAAGCAGCAAGCACGAAAGTTGCTGTGGCAAACCGATTGTGTCATTAATAGCTGGTGAAGATTCTCAGCCATCCAGGACATGATAAATTCAAAAAAGTTCAATACAAAAAAAAACAAAAAAACAATAAAGTATAAAGTAAAGTATAATAAATAAAGTCCAGTTGTTTTTTATTTTATTTTCATTATAGCCATGTTTACCTACTACTAGGGCTTTAACAGACTACTCGAGTAATCTACACATCAATTCCTAGGACATCTATCGCGTTTTTTAAATTTCACGTCAGGTATTCGTAGCGACGTCATCACGTCACAGAAAATGAATCAACTTCCTGTTTGGAGCTCATGCAAATCAATGTTGCACCATATTCTGTGACCACCATATATTGTGACCATAGGAGGCAGTGTTGCATGCACTGTTGCAGGTCACAGAATATGGTATAACACCGGGTCCAATCTACAGAACCAGAACCAGTTTCCTCTGACCTTGTTTCACAAACAAGAAGCAAAAAATATTAATCTCTAAACCTATATAAAAGAAATAAAATAAAAAAAACTATAAACATTAATCTTTAAAACTAAACCTAACGCGCAGCACCACGGGCGGTGGTGCGGGGTGGCCGAGTGCCCCACTGTTTTTAAGTTTAGTTTTTGACGTGCTGCACGTTTCTTTGACTTTTGCAGCTTAATAATAATAATAATAATAATAATAACTAATAGTTTTGGTTTTCCTGTGACTTATTTGCAGTATGATAAATGGTAGGAGCATAATATACGCTCCCAATGTTTTGCTGGTCTTTTTATTTTGTAAATAATAAAAGGACTTTTTTTGCGGTTTTATTTTTTTGCATCTCGAGATCCTATGACATCATCAACTACTCAAGTGCTACTCATTTTATTATGTTAATGTCGAGTTTAAAAATGATGTACTCGTTCAACTACTACTTGTACTACTATTTCTACTTCGTGGTTTTTCATTTATCGCAGGGATTCAGGGTATGGATCCCCTGTGATAAACGAGGTACTACTGTATGTTTAGGGGTTCAAAGAACACAAAATGTCACAGCAAGAGGAAATAATTACACAAAGGCAGGATTTAAGCATTTCTCTTAACACACCTTTTCTATCAGTTCGTAGCTTTCCTCCAGTTTCAGGGTTCGGTTCTGAAGGGAGGTGCTGGCTCTGTGGTGGATCTCCTGCCAGTGCTGAAAGGACGACTCGCTGATGTCTGCCACCGCAAAGCACAGAGTGCGCAGCCCTGAGAGATTAAAAACACAATAAAACACCCAGGTCAAATGTCATGACTAACAGTCTAACATGTGGCTCTCTGATCAATAATGCCCATCAGCCAGATACAAGGAATCAATCGGAACCAGTGCAGCTGCAGACATGACGACTTGAATCATCCAAATGTGACATACATTTTCTGTAAGTGTTCAGCCCTTTGCCAGGACATGGGGGTTTGCCAAACGGAGCTCCTAACAGAAGGACTGCTAACATACATTTCTACGGTTTACTCAGTTCTGATGGATGTGACAAATTAAAAGTTTTCCTTGTGTTATTTTATTACTCTCAAGTCACTTAAACGTTAAACCATGAAAGAATAATGAAATATCACAGTATTATTTTTTAAATTGAACATTTAGTGTAAAACTAATGCAGAAAATGTCATACTTGTCCAGAGTTTAATGTTGACACATTTACTGTATCTGGATTATGTTTATTTGATTTAAACAAAATAACCTGCTTCAGTGTTGCTCAATTTTAGTTTTAATGATTTGTAGCTTCGGTTCTGCTACTTTCAGTTGATCTAGTCTTTTAATTATTATTTTTTTTTACTTTTAGCTTTTCGGTAGCATTTGCCTTTTTTTAGCATTTAGTTTTTGATACATTCAAATTTTTTTTTTTTTTTTGTTTGTTTGTTTGTTTTTCCTTTCCACCATTGCCTTCATGCTTACTCAGGATGAGTCTGCGTTGGTTAAACTCAAATCAGTCTGCTCCTCAGATCAATAATGTTAACTTACTTTTTATATACTGTATATGAATATTTCTGTTCAGTGCCCTGAGATGACTTCTGTTGTGACTTGGTGCTAAATAAATAAACTGAATTGAATTGAGTTAATTAAGGCACATTTTAGAACCTGTTAAAAAACACCTAATCACTTTCTCTATATAAACTGCTTTGTACTAAAAGGAATTCCATGTTGTACAAAATGTGATTGTATTATAACTGGTTCTAATTGGATTTGAATCTGGATTTGTTGTGGACTAAATGGGATTCATGATTTGGACATGATTGCTCAGTGCCCTGACATGACTTTTGTTGCAAATTCCCATTATACTGTATAAATAAACCGTACAGAATTGATCTCGTTGCCATTTTCATCTTTTACCAAATGACTTCACAATCTGTCCTGAATGCTATATTTAGATCACATCAAAGATTTCTGCTGAAATCAGTTTGGTGTCGCCTCACAAGGGGGCAGTAGGAACACAGAATACAGTTCAAGCATCTCTTGCTTTTACCTAAACGTGCACTGCCTTATTTTACAGGAAGAAGGAATATACCTTTTAAGACATACATCTTATAAAAGAAAAATATATCCAGGGGATCAGACTCACTGACTTTCTAAAGAGGAGAATGTGATTATGACCATAAATAAATTAGGATTGTGCGCTGCAGCATAGAGGCAGTTTAAGACAGGGGGCGATGTTTCTCCACTCACCCTCAGTAGCAAACTGCTCCAAGTGCTTTAATGTGATCTCTTTGTACCTCGAGCTGTCTGCCAGACGGTCGTAGATCACTGTGTCCTGAAGGGAAAACAACTCTCATTGGTTAGTGACACCCAGAGAGGAGAACCAGTAACATGCTGGACTCAAACACAGCAGCACACATGTATGGCCCACTACATTTTATAGTCCATGGTTACATTTCAGACATGCTTTTTTATTTTCAATGTTAAATTTATAGAAAAAAAATGTGGTCTCTAATTACCAAAGCTGCACAAAAACATCACTGTCTTGTCACTGTAGAGTGCCTTTGCTACTAAACCAAGAGGTTCTGCAGACGTGTGCTCCTGGAGATCATAAACCAGGCAGTTCCATTGGCTGAGCATCTTCAAAATGACGATCAGTTTGTGCCTCTGCTTGTGTGAAATGTATCATTTTATCCTGCTGCTCATTGAAAAGATTTCCTGATATGAGCAAGAGGCGATGAGAGGAGCATTTGATCCGCGTGTGTGTGTGTGTGTGTGTGTGTGCGTGCATGGCACTGATGTGTGATGATGGGCTGTCATGCGTTGCCATGGAGAGAGACGGGCACTCACAGCTCCTTTGCAGTAGAGGCGGATTTTCCCAGATGGGGTGCGCATGATGACCGACATCCTCTTCCTCGCACTAAAAGATGACAAACAAACAAACGAAAAAAAAATAAAAGCCAAAAATAAAACGAGACAAAAACTAAGTAAAATTAAAAGCCTGGCATTGTTAGAAGAAATATTTATGCTTTGATCATCTTGTAAATTATGATGCGTGACCTCATGTGAGATGAGTTAGCTCTCGGAGTATGTATTAGCAATAACTCTCAGCTACTTCCACACCCAACTTTAACTCAAAATGTGTAAAACTGAGGTATAGCTCCAAAGTTCATGCTCAATAATCCAAGTAAAAATCCAACAATGCCAGGTCATCTGGCCTGTTTCTTTTTTTTGTGCTGAGACGTTTCATCCTTCATCCAAAGGACTTATTCAGTCTGAGGAGCCAACAAACAAACTGAATCGCACAAACAGCATACTCCATAGTGGGAAAAAAAAATCAGTGCTGTTGATAAGATGCAGACTGAAGAAGTCCTTTGGATGAAGGACGAAACATCTCAAAAAAAAAAAAAAAAAAAAAGAAACCGGCCAAATGATCTGATTGAACTTTATTGAGTTATAGCTATTTATAGCTATTTAGTGAGAGGCACTAAATGTCACCACATTGAATTTAACAACTATAATAAATACAGTTTTCCAAAAATACCTTGTGAACTCCAGCACATGAAGTAGTTCGTACTTTTCCTCCGTTTCAAGCTGAATCAAAGAAATGTACAGGTTAAAACGTTCTGACAGAGACACCCCCACCTTTGTTTTTATCAGACAGCTTCTATTCAGTAACACAAATCAACCCTTCCATCTTTTTCAAATTGGCCTTAGTTGCAGCTTAAATGTGTTTATCAGTTACTTCTAATGAGCTGACAGAGGGAAAACAAGGTAAAATTAAATTAACTTCCCCGATTGTGAAAACATCTACACAACAAGACAAAGTGATTACCGTAAGTAGACACTCAGAGCTTTAGAAGGTCTAATGAAAATTAAGAAATAGGACAAACTTTTAGAACACAAATGATCTGAGATAAAAAAATAAAAAAATAACTTTAATATAATCAAGGGCTTTTAGCTTCAGGGACTTTGAGTGCAATTATCAGGTTATGTAATTAAGCTAAACAATAGCTCTTGGAGAGGACACACCACCTCAGGTTGGGCTATAATTACAACAGTTTGATGGTTTTTATTCCTGAAAGCAGCACGCAAAACTTAAAAAATGTGCTCCCATTTTATAGTTTATCAATCAACACTGCCTCAATTAATCCACACAAATTACCAATATCATCCTTGGACAGGTTATGAACTTGCAGTTCTAAGTATTAAAAGACACATGCTTTAAGTACTGTTTTATTTATTTATTTATTTATTTTTTTACATTGCACTCCTTAGATTTAAGCTATATTTGTGTAATTATTTTCACTGTCCAATGCCACAGTCTGGGATATGGTCTATTTATTTTGTATTTAAAGTCCCACCAGGACACCATGAGCCCAGTTTAAAAGTTTAAGAGTCCATCCATCAGCACAATAGCTTGCTGTGATCCCATCCAACTCGTCTTCTCTTACCATTTCCACGATCACGCTGTCTGGAGTTCGTCCAGAAAATACAAAGCCAAGGTTTCGAGCTGCCCTCACCAGAGCTCCTTCGTCTTGAAAACAAACAAAAAAAGAGCACAAAATGTAACAGATGGGCATAACTCCACAAACACACAGGAAAAGATGTCATAAGCTCTCAGAAATTGGTTTCTCAGATCACACCATTGGTTGGTTCACTAACTATCTCTCAGACCGGAGGCAATGTGTTCAACATAATGGTACTTCCTCCAGTTATTTAACAGTCAACAATGGTGTACCACAAGGCACAGTCTTAGGACTCACCCTCTTTACAATAATAATAATAATAATAATAATAATAATAATAATAATAATAATAATAATAATAATAATAATAATAATAAT
>JARVGV010000111.1:28807815-28822459 GCA_031762435.1 Hypsolebias longignatus | reverse complement strand
GGAAGGAAGGAAGGATGGAAAGAAGGAAGGATGGATGGCTGGAAGGAAGGAAGGACGGCTGGAAGGAAAGAAGGAAGGATGGATGGATGGATGGACGGAAGGAAGGAAGGACAGCTGGAAGGAAAGAAGGAAGAATGGATGGATGGAAGGAAGGATGGATGCGGAGGATGGATGGATGGATAAAATAAGTGTACCCAGCCATGCAAAGTAGAGTGCAATCTTCTCTCCGAAGTACTCCCTGATGTGGTCCAGCGGTTGGTACTTGTACCATTTGCACCAGCGGGCCCAGTAGAAGAACAGAACCTGCCTCTGGTTCAGCTCGTCAGGACGGATCTCGTAGCTCGGCAGCTGAAAAGGTCCCTGCAGAAACCAAGACACACACGGTCGGTGAAGGAAAGGACGGGGGCCAAAGAGCAGACAACAGTCCTGCACCTCGTGCAGAGGATACGCTGCCGTGTAGGCGCCTTCGCTCAGCAGTCGCTCCACACCAACCTCAGCCTTCTTCCTTCTGCCGTAAACCGTCTGAGCCAAGATCTCATGAACCTGAAAAATACAAAACGCTGTGAGCTCCGTGAGTAACATGAGCAGCCTGTAAGCTCTGTCGTGTTCCTTACGATACGGTGTCTCTGCGTGTTCGTGAAGTACGTCTCACGGTCTTCAGAGCCAAGAAATCTAAAGCAAGTGAATCGTCTTCAAAATACATTCACGTGATCTCACCGTGCACTGAAGTGCACCTGAGCTCACCTGCTCATCTTGGACTTGCGAAAGGCACATGTGTAGTAGTCCAGCGGCCTGTTTGGCACAGACTCCATCATGGCGTTGGGTATGCACAGTCTGTTTAGCACCCCGGCAGATGTGTTTAGGTCCAGATGTTGCTGAGCCTGAATGAAAACACAATAAATGAATTTTAGAACCTTAATTGTTACTTTTCATGAACACAAAGACATTGTTAGTAAATGAAATGTTAAGTTCATTATG
This sequence comes from Hypsolebias longignatus, assembly GCA_031762435.1. NCBI lineage: Eukaryota > Metazoa > Chordata > Actinopteri > Cyprinodontiformes > Rivulidae > Hypsolebias > Hypsolebias longignatus. The sequence goes on along the minus strand of JARVGV010000111.1, from coordinate 28,821,481 downwards.
AGGATTATAAGCCCGATAGTTGAAGTATATCTCACATAATAATAATAAAAAATTTTAAAAAATGGTTAAACTGTGGAGGATGGAATGTGACTAAATTAAATAAATAAATACATAATAAAGAAATGTATAATTTAATTATTTAATACATAATTAAATCATAAAATATACAATTAAATTATTGAATATGCAATTAATTAATTAAATGTCCCATGAAATAAACAAATGTACCATTTAAATGATTTAGAGTTATAATCTTAAGGGGACAGAGATATTTGAGAAACTTAAATTTAGAACTAGTTTGAAGGGACGGTTTACTTCAATCCAAGAAATCAGATTATGGAATAATCTGGAGAGTGATGTTAAAAATGACAGATCAATGCGTATGTTTAAGAGAATGATCAAAGTTGATTTGTTAAAAAAAATGAAACAGCTTAAGAAGAGAAGGAGTTATTTATTTTGTATTTGTTATTTGAAGATTATTATCGTTTGAATTAATTTTTTGGAAAAAAGGGGCAGATAAGATTTTTTTCCTTCTTTTTGCTGCCTTTCATTTTATTTGTGATTATATTTCTTATTGTATATAGAATTGTTTTGTTTTGTTAAAAAAAAAACGAACTTCATAATAATAATAATAATAATAATTTATTCATTTATTTATTTAATTTCTTCACATTCCACCCTCCAGCGTCATCATGAAATTATGTTAACGGTGTATTGAATAATTAAATGATACATTTCATTATTATGTATTTATTTATTGATTTACTGTAATTTTGTCACATTCCATCCTCCACACTACCTGCTCAATACAGGAGGAGCTCACACTGCCCCCTAGAGGGCACACATTCTGCTTATTTTCAGCACAATTATTAGTTTTTTATGTATCCCAGCACTGTCGATCCAGATGTGCTAAAAGGTGAATGAAGTTAATGTTAAATAAATGATCACATATTGAATATTAAGCATCACTGACCTGCAGTGGAGCTCGAAGAGACAGTTCTTCAGCATAATAAACCAGAACATCCCAGGGGGCACTCATTTTCAGAAAGTGAATCGTCTTCTTCTCGTTTGCAGTTTCCTCCTGAAGAAACCGACACAGAAGTTGTTGACTGACAACTATAAAAATATATATTTTTAATTTAAAGCTTAATCAGAAATAACATGGGGAACCTTTTCCATGAGCAGTCCAGCACTTTCCAGATTCTGAACAAACGTCTCTCTCCACTGAGCCAGCTGTGCTTTCCTTCGCTCGGATCTGCTGCTCTCCTCAGCAGGAAGGAGATCCCCCTCCCTGCAGACCATCTCGCTTGTACCCTTCCCTCGCCGCTTCCTTCGTGATCGGACCTCCCACACCAGCACGAAGTCTAAACTCAAGAGAGAAGGTGGAATGGACTGTTTTTTTCCACAGGTGTGCTGCAGAGCGAGGTGCCCACCTATTTTAGTTCTTCCGTCTCTGAAGTAGTTCTCCAGCTGGGAAACTGTTTGGTTGTTTGTACTGATGTGCGTAACAACTGCATCATCGCCATGACGACCTCCATCAGCAGCTGCAGCAGAAAGCTGGGACAGACAGAATGATTTCGTTATCGTCATCAAAATGTTTGACACGAGCTGCAGCAGAAAGAATTTCTTCAGCTCTGCACGTGAACATTTAGTTGCCTTTTTGATGAGCTTCATCCACATCTCGTGCAACGCTGCATCACATAAAAGCCTTCACTGAGCAGTAACGAGCCCAGAAGGATGAGACTGATCACTGAGCGTTTTACAACAAAGACAACAAACTTCCAGGACAGTCCAACGTTTCCCACGAGCTAATTCTGTCTCCTGCTCTGCTCCAGTGGACGCCATGGATAAAAGCTGCCAGGACTCACCTCCACATGCAACATCTGAGTCCCTCAAAGTAGAAACGGAGCCGTTTAAAGGCCGTGCACTGAGCAGGCAGCAGAATAAAGGTTTAACCTCAATTTTCCAGGTAGACAACAACAAAAAATGTTGAATCATGTCATCTGGACCAGCTTCTTAAGGAAGAAATGTGCCGTCCCTCATCCAGAGGACTTCGTCAGTCTACGGCCTGCCAAACAGATCTGTTCCAGTCTTCATTGCTGTGTTTCAAGCCAACTTCCTGTTGGAACCTCAGAAGTAGACTTTAAACACATGCAAACAGGGCCCACCCGTCCAAAACAATCAATCATCAAATGTTTTAGGTCAGAGGACCAACTTGCTACTCACAGAAACAGCCTGAGGACACCAAGGCGGTTCAGAAAAAAGGTTGTAAGCTCAAATCAGGTAGATAACAACAGGCTTTTTCTGACATGATCTGTGAAGATAAAACCCTGCAGCAGTGGAGGGACCAAAGTAAACCAGAGCTTACGTATCGAGGTGGGATGAAGCTCCCGTTCTGCAGGCTGCCGTAGGCTTCACCCCTGCTGTCCAGGTCCAGGAGGACTTCTCTGTCCTCCTTCACCACATCAGAGCTCTTTTTCATCATCATGATGAGAAAAGGTGCTGTGGTTTAAAAAAAAACACACAACACTGATAAATCAGAGAGAAAAAACATACACCAAACTTGTCTTGGAGGTAAATATATACAGTATAAAACATTCTTTAAACGTACCGTTGTGGTGATGAACACTCAGCTGCTGAAGTCTGGGTTTGCAGCAATCTGTGCTTCCCCTCTCCTCTTCTTTATCTCTGGATCCATCAGGCTGCCTGGCTCCACTGCATCAGCCGAGGAGTACCGTAATGGATGGAACATGCAGGCAGAGGCTCACTGCTGCATCTCAGCTGAGCACCATAAATAATGTAACGTTCAGGAGCAGAGGAGGAGGAACTCGCAGTCAAAACAGCTGTAGTTATTATACAAGTAGTGTGTGTGTGTGTGTGTGTTATTGTTACTCTAATGATTGTTTCCTCGTCCAAACGAGCCGTTTTGTATCCTCCTCTCATTTGGCTTTGAAGACTACAAAAATGTACATAAATTATTAAAAGCAACAGCAGGAAAAGCTCCACACTGGTGAGATGGTTGATTTTCTTCACAGGCACGAGATAAAAAAAAAAAAAGAAGGAAAATCTTAAGCTGATATTTAAAAAAAAAAAACAACCCAGACTGAAATGATCTTGATTATGTTAGTTTTACGTTGCGTTTGCAACAGAGCCGGATGAAAAACTGAATTACGTTTAAAGATCTGGAGTTAATGGATGCTGCTAAATTCATGAAGTAATCCACCGGTTCGAACATAAAGTGATTCTGATTGAGCACTAAAGATTTTAAAAATCAATTATAGGCCATCCAGGTCCTCTGGATGGTGTTTTGTTGTTGAAACGTTTCATCTTTCATCCAAAGGACTTAATCAGTCTGAGGAGGTGCAACAAACTCAGTCGCACAAGCAGCACATAGTGGGCCAACCAGTTTGTTGGTGATGACAGTTTATGGAGTCCGCCCTCTCCCCCATCGACTCGTTATTGAGCATGAAGTTTGATGGTTTGAACCACTTTGGCCATGGCTGCCTCAGACGAGTTGATGGGGGAGAGGGTGGACCATCAAACTGGTTGGTCCACTATGAGTGTGCTGCATGTGGGACTGAGTGTGCTGTGGCTCCTCGGACTGATGAAGTCCTTTGGATGAAAGAAGAAAACGTTTCAACACCAAGAAACCATCCAGATGGCCTGACTGAACTTGGATTTTTATTTTTTTACCTGGATTGTTGAGCATGAGCGTTGACTATTATAGGATGGTTTACTTAAAAAAATAAAAATTAAAAATAGAGTGGGGGTGGGGTCTAACGCATATAACTGTTATTAACACATTTATATAGTTATAATAGTTTAGTTTGTTACTAAACTGCATTATATAAGTGTTTGTAAAACTTGATTTAAACTAAAAAACAGCAGTTGCATTAATTTTCTAACCAATAATCTAATTAATTAATTATCTTTAAGGCTTTCAGAAGAGCTGCTATTGCAAACTCTGATGCTTTTACAAAATAAAATGACCTTTGAGAGATTCTCTGCTTGGAGCATCTTCAGTTTATTTATATTTATTATATTATATTCAACTCCAGGAATAATACTAGAGTATGACTGAACCGTCCTCATCTGGTTCCAGCTTTCTGTCAAATAGAGAGAAAACAGCAACGAACGCTTTGTTAAAACCTCATAAACCAAAAGACTCTCAAAGTAGCCTGCAACGATGTAGTATTAAATAGAGAAACTGCATTTCCTGTGAAAATGCAGTGAATGCTTATTGCTGAATGGTTTTTGATGAATGGTTGAGCAGCTGACATTTGCTGAAAGCAGAAAAATAAAAACAGAAAGCAGAATAATGGCAGAAATGTGTAGAAAAAGCTGAATAGAGCAGAATACAGTACTGTACGCTGAAATAGGCTGGAGATTATATATAAAAAAATAATAAAAACTTAAATTAGCAGAAATAAAATTAGCTGGAAAAGCTTTAAAAAATCCAAAATTAGCAGAAAGGGCCTGAAAGGAGCATTAAAATTTAAAATGATTAGAAAGCACTGCAGCATAGAATAAGCAGACAGTTAAAAAAGGCTAAATCTAGCAAAAAAAAAAAAAAAAATCCAAGTAGCTGAAAAGCAGAAATAGCTGAATTAAGAAGAAGCTGAACCAGAACAGCAGCCGAAACGAGCAGCAAAAGCTTTTAAAGCACAAAAGCTTTGAATGATGTGAAGAAAGTTTCATTGTCTATGGGGTAAAAAAAGGGGCAAGAAAAATCTCAGTGTTGCAAACAGAATGGCACAAATAAGAACCGTCAGAGCATGGACGAGCTGAACCTTTTGAAATATGAATTGATGATTTAGCACAGAAACTGTGGATACGTGCCAAAAAATGCACAGAACACCCATCTGCTCACTAGACTCATGTTCGGGCTGCTGTTTAATATACCATATTATTTTACATTATTAGTTTTAGAGCCTTGTACACAGTTTTAAACTTTATATTTTTTGCTATACTGTATTTGGATGCAACTGAGACACAATTTCGTTCCACCTCATGTACCACATGTGACGTGAATGACAAAGAACCTTGAAAATGGATCTTAATAGTGAATGTTTTAAAAACATTCACTCTATTATTTCTAACGAAGACTAGTCAAAACCTGTTGCCATAGAAACAAATGGTCTTAAAAGCCTTAAATAGGCAGTGGTTCTGAATGAACGGGATTCGGCTGCAAACTTTTTGTCACATTTAAACACGGCACACATTTTTCAGAGATATTGCTGTTATCAATCAAAAACTATGTTTTAGCTTAAAATAAGATTTTTTTTTTTCAACATTTAGAAAGTTTACAGTTTATTAGGGATGCAAATCACCAGCTTTACAATACAATATTATATTGATTTGTTTGTATGACGATACAATTTTGATTCTATTCAATTCACAAGTCTGCAATCGATATATTGCGATATCAAATGCCCATCTCATTTACATATTAATAAATTTACGAAAATAATTCAAATATGATTTAACCATTTTTTTTTCCTGTTATAACAGGCACCAGACATTTAAATAAACATTTTTTCTTAATGAAAAAATAAATGACCTGTTCAGTATAGTCTCACATTCCTCATGTTTAAGTGCATTTTTTAAACCATTTAATTTAAAAGTGCCCTGATTACCTTTCATTTATTAAAAAAACAAAAAAAAAAAAGAGATATTGAGCTTAATACCATGTTTCTTCTTCAGGTGACCGGACAAATTTGTTGTTTCCTGAGTATTTGAACTCTGTTGAACTGTACTTCTGTTGGAATTAAAAATATTTAAATCCAGCAGGAGTGAAATTCATTATCTGCGTTTTCTCCCTTGTTTGCCATGTTGCTGAGGCGGCCGCAGAGCGCAGCAGCGCACGGAAATGGTGAGACATGCCTTGGGAATGTCAAAATAAAAGCGTATTTTAAAGATGACGATATGACTCGATGTTTTATTTTGCCACGATGTAACTGAATCATTAATCGTTTAATCGATTTAAATCGATGTATTGTTACATTCCTATTGTTTATGAGATTCACACATCAGTGCATTGTATTTTTTTAACATTTTTACACAATGTGTCGGTATCAGGTTTGTAGTCACGTGCAAATAAAAAGCTGTGAACAAAACTTAATTGAAACGCTCCACTTCGTACAAAAACCTCTTTCAGAAGGTGAAGTCATTTTCTGTAGCTGCTCCCTCCGGTGTGTCCCTGCCGTCACCTTCAGCGTAACTGTTAAAAACACAAACGTGAGTACACAAGAGCTTCTTTACGCTTTATTCAGCTATGCTGCCAGTTTCCAAAAGCTTCACTTGTATGTTCACTGCAGGTGTCCATATAAAAACCTCTGAACATGCGTGTGCTTCTGTGGACTTCAGCAGTTATTCGTAATGGACCTTTATTCGCATCTCAGTAACCTGCTAATATGATACAAACATTACATGTGAGTAGTACGTATAAATAAAATCCAAACTTTCTTCTTAATAAACGCATCGCTTCACAGGTTTTATCCATCATTGACCAGCAATTTTCCACATTTAAAACACTGCTTACAGAACAACTTGTTTCACTTTTTCTTTAGCTCAGGCACATTTTAACCCAAGAAACTTTTCAAGTAAGTCCTCCTGAGGCTGTAATTCCTTCAAGAATTCATTGGGGTGGGGGGTTTAACTGCACAACCCACTTTAAAACCCACTGAATTAATAAAAGGCATGTTTCATAAAGCCGTTTGTTCTTGGAGCCATTGCTCCGCTCCTCTATGTGCAAAACCCCAAACGCTCAATAAAATACTGTGAACAGAACAAAAGTAAACCCACACAGTGATTCGCCAGTTTTTTTTTTTTTACAAAACAGACAGATTAGTGGCACTTAAAAGGCTGAAACCCCTGATTAATAACAACACAGTGTGACTGCAGATGTTTGCACAGCTGGGTGGTGCTTCTTATATAGTGCATATTGAACAATGTGTGGTTTAAACAGGGTTAAAAAAACAACAACAACAAAAAAACAATAAAAAAGTTTTTTTTTTTTTCCTAACAATCCCTCCCAAATAAACCTTTCAGATTCAAATCCAACACATTTACACGTACCTCAAACAAAATCTGAACCCAAACCTTGTAAAGGATGAAGCGTCAGTGCCGTGAATCAAACCTGACCTGTGTGAGGCATCTCGTTAAAAGTTGGCTTAATTTAATTTAAACATACTGGTTATTTAATGCCATTAATATTTAATAATATTTATATATATACATTTAATCATTTAATAATATTTAATACCATTAATACAATTGACTACAGGTTATTTCTGAACAAAAGGCAACAACGTCATTGCAAAATAACTCCTCACATTCCTGTTTTAGTGACAAGATAACGGGGAACAGACCTTAATATTTACTTTATTTACCTCATTTAGGAGAAAGTTGCAGTTTCACCACCCGACTGAAGAGTTTGTAAACTGTTCTCCAATATGTTTATGCAGAAGCGAAGAAAAATAATTTATTGAATCAAAATCGGGACTCATACCAGCCAAAAAAAAAAAAATGTGCAAGTGTGCATGGAAACCTCTGTTTGTTTTTAGAGTGGAGAAAAGGCAATCGTGTTGCACCTCCTGATAAAATCTATAATAAAACTTCAGACTGGTGTTACACATGTTTACCACGCACGGTTTGTGTAAAAACATCCAGCTGCTGATGAGCTGGTGTCGCCAGGAGGTGCAGAGCATCGTTACAAAAACTAATCTGAATATCAGACACAACCGTCAGCGAGGACGCGCCGATCCTGGACAGTGTTGCACTTCTGTAGTAAACCTACACCAGCTAGTGTTTATCAGAACAAGTAGTTACTGTTGTGGAAGTAAGGCAAGCAGCAATTAGTAATCATTTTTGTGTGCGCACAAGATTAAAGAGCGTGGACTTAACCTGGTGTGCATTAAAAAACACCACCCAGATTGATTGACGCGGTCATTCTCACTTCGTGCTAAAGCTCCCGGCTGTTCGTTTACAACTCGACTTTCAGAACCATCTCTCCGAGTTTGATCACGTTCAGATAAACCTTCAGCGTTACTCCCTGACGGAGAACAACGTGTCGCTCGTTACGCGCTCTACAACTTCAGCAAAAAACGTTTCTGAAGCTTCGCTCATCCATAATTCTGATTGATCAACCGGCTGCTGGCTAAGAGCATCGTGTACACACACACACACACGTGTTATCGTATGTGTGGACGTGTGTGTCCGTCAGCACCACGGTTCCCGCTGCGCTCTGCCTCGAGCCAGACTGTCCGCCCTCTGCCAGGCACTCCTCATCAGCTCGAGGGCCTCGCCGCAGCGTTTCTGCACCAACGGATCGAGCATTTCTCTGCGGGGAAGGTCGACCTGCGGACGAAGGATGACACTCATGAGAACTCAACTTCACAGTGCACGTTGTTAAATCATTATTAAATAATTTTACTTTATCCTATTAAAATGGCAGCATACAGGGTCCTCTGACCTGAAAAACAGCTTTCCATACTCTTTCTAACTCGTGCAGAAGTCGATCTCTCTCTTGGCAGCCGCTGAAGTATAACACCCACGGGGGGAGGAAGTGGACCCGGTCTGCTGCGAACTCCTGCAGACAAACCAGTCTAGTTTAAAGGCGTCAATACAGACGTCAAAAAACACCAACATGGTGCACGTCAGTCGGAAGACATGTTTGTATTCCGTCTGGTGTACATCGCAGCTGTTGTTTGGGAGGAACCAAATCTTAAAGGAAAATATAAAACAAAGTTTGAATACAATGAAACTTTATTCCGTTATTTATTATTTCTAACTTTATGCATATTGATGTACAAACATTCTGGTAGCATCTTCTAATTTTGAGCTAATGCTTGCGGACTTCTATGTGATTAAAACGACAAACAGCAGGTTGAAAATCAAATCATCTGCTGAACATTTGTGCTCAGATGAGTTTAATGTTCATTATTATGTTAATGACACTTGGCCACCATCAGTTTGTTTTTATATTCAAGTCTAACACACAAGAAATGTGTTCAGTTTTGTACCATTGCAGTACCGTTAGCATGCGGATGGATTTTACCGTTTATAATGGAAACAATATTAGGGATGAACGATATCATCGGCCAACAGAGATCAAGTTAAATATCAGACATTCCATAAAAATAACTCACCGATTTAAAAGGCACCGTTTCAGCACATTATGACGTCACGCGTGCCGTTTAGATTTGTGAAAATTTACAAATTTGCACTGTTCAAGTGTTGTCATTGCTTTAGAGAGAGTAAATGTCATGAATGAATTTGACATTAAACATAATCCAAGTTGAAGTGTTGCATCATTTTCAGCCCTTTTTCTGGCATCTGCATTTGGTAGCTGGTCAAACTGACAAAGACCATGCAGAATAATGTATTTTAATTCCACAGCAGAGAAAGATATGTGTAGGTCTAGGGAAAAAATATATATATAACCCTAACCTTAACCTTTAAAAGACCTAGGTGAGTTGTGGTTCTCCTGTTGGCTCATTGTTATAGTTCCCAGGATTTTTCTCCAATCTTAGAAAAGTGTTTTATTATTTTTCACCTTGGTCATGTAATAATGTTCAGATCAAACTAAAGTTTAATGCTTTTGTCTCTTTTGGAAAGGATAAAAAGTTGATAAAGTTTTCTGTAACTGAAAAGCACACACGTTGTTTGTAAGCTGGACTTTGTATGTATTTTATGTTCATCCTGACTTGTTTTATGTTGTTTATGTAATTTAATGAACTGTAATTTTTAACTCAAAATGCTGTAATGCTGTCTCAGTTTGACCTTTTTTTTTGGGGGGGTGGGGGGAGGAGATGTTGCTCTCAAAAAACTTCCTGGTAAATCCTGATTTGCAACAAGTGCACATTACTCTCAGTAGCTGTGTGCTGCCACTCGTTACAACGTGAACACCTGTGGCTTATACACAGGCACGGCTTATATATGTACAATTTTTATTTATTTTTTTATTTATTGTGCAAGGCTTATATTCAGGTGCACTCTATTCATTCAACCTTTATTTATACAGGTTAATACCGTTGAGCATCGTGGACTCACTAACAAGAGAGACCTGGCTGAGTGGTTAGAGCGGTCATCCTGCAATGCAAGAGTTGGGGGGTTTGAATCCACCAGCAGTCACATGCCAAAGTGTCCCTGGGCAAGACACTGAACCCCTCACTGCCTCCGATGCGTGTCCCATCAGTGTATGAATGTGACAAAAGCACTGATTAGTCTCTTTAGAATGATTTGGTCAATTAGTTTTGTATAGATCTAGTAGAGTGCTGGACGAATGGGTAAATGAGGACAGATTGTAAAGTGCTTTGAGTGTTTTCATAAGATAGAAAGGCGATATACAAATAAAGTCCATTTACCTGAAAAAACTGAAACCTATAGACTGGCAATTATGGTATATGTATAAACATTTGAGATTTTCTGATCAATTGTAAACTATATATCCTTTTTGCATTTATTTATTAAATAGTTTTAATTTACAACATAAGTAATAAAATTCATGTTACATGTCAAGTTACAATCCAAGCCCTCCTTCCTAAAAACCCCACATAAAAGAAAAGCAAATAGCCTCATACAAAAATATAATATCTTCTGTATTCATTTCATATGGTTATACATCTACATTAATAAAGGATTTCTTTAAACTGGACGAGCAGAGGGTCACTCACAACAACGCAGTACTCCTTGTCACGCTCCAGGCTCACAGCGGTGACGTTGCAGATATCAGCGCTGCCCAGAGAACGGAAAAAACTGGTCTGACAGTCCTGATGGCAGGTTAGCAGCTTGTTGTCTGTCATTACCAAGCAGCATGGGATGCACGGGGAGGGGGCCACACCCTGGGGGATAACCTGGAGGGAAGATGGTTACAGTTCTTTTACTCCAAATAAAAATGTTGCAGAGTTCAAATTTGTACACAATTAATTTATGAGTTGATGACGTCATTTATGCTTCACTAAACAAGATCTATTTTTATTCTTTTTCATTTTCTCAAAACATATATAGTTTAAAGATAATATGTTTAAAAAATAAACACAACAAATGCTTAGTACATAGATAATCTGTTACCCCTTTAGAGACAGACTGACAGAGGAGTTGCATCCAGTCAGCCATTTCCTGCTCATTGCTAGCACAGAGCACCAGCGGGGGGCGCTCTGTCAGAATGACTTGGAAGGCGTGGGGCCGGTCTGTGTTGTTGGAGCGGCGGCAGCCTCCACAGTGCTCTCCTCTAATGAGAAACGGAGACACAAACCGCTTGTCAACTTCCCAGACTGCATGCTTTCATTTCCAAACATTTCAGTTTTGGTAGTCTGAACACTTACCCCATGGTGACCGACAGCAGAGGTGTCACATCTGTTCTCTCCGAATACAGGTACAGAATCCCTTTACTGCACAATATTACAGCAAACAGTTAGGGCTATCCATTATGTTGGATGAATGTAACAAAAATGCAATAACTGAACCAAGTCAATATGCATTTTAAACTGTAATCCCTGATTTAAAATGTGTGTTGTTGTTTTTTGTTACTATACAAAGTACTTTTTTAATTTTGAAATTTAAAAGCAGTATTGCAGCCACTTTTAGATGTGACAAATATTACTGTATTACCGTTCAACCCTAATGCTTACCTGCCTTTAAAATGTTTAACATATTCAAAACCTTGTTAGGAGGACACAATTACTGAGTTTAATTGTTTAAAAAAATCCAAACCTTTGTTACAGTGTTTTCTAGATTATATCATTTGAAAGTAACTACCGGTACATAGCCCTGTATCGATGAATGACTGAATAAAACGAGGTCAGTTCTATTTCATCCCTCCTGACCGCCAGAGGGCGGTGCTGAAAGCACTGAATGTTCCCTTCGCACATGCGCTGTTCGAGTAATAATATCGACGACGTCACACAGGTGTGATCGGATAAGCAATCAGAGGCTGTATAGCCTAGCATTATCTGTAATTCAGTCCTACAGAAACTTCTGATTCTGAAAGATTCTGAGTGACAGAGAAGCTCTGGCGGTCATCCGGGATTCATAGAACCGTAGTTACATACGTAACTTTCGTTTTAACTTTGTAAGAATTAGCATAAAAATGGAAAATACATCCTTGTTTTATTGTGGTTGTAAAGTAAAGTGACTTGCCATCCTTAGATAGTTACATTTTATGATTTATTTTTAATTGTCTGTTAAAAGAAGTGTGGTGGTAACATCTGAGGGATGTATGACCAGCTCGTACCTGAGAACAAGGTAGCAGCTTTTCCACAACTCTTTACCCAGGTACGTAGTTCCAGACATGTACAGTATAGTTCCTTCCTTTGTGCTGGAGGGTACTCCAGAGGTTGGAGTGCCACCTTGGGGGGACAAAGTCAAGTCCATAGGGTCCTCCCAGTGAATCAGGGAGTACAGATGTATAGACACTTCAGATACCTGGAGAAACGATCAAGCAATTCGTTAACCTCTGATTTGAAAGCCAAAGATCAGAAACTCTGTAACTGTAAAACGGTAGAAATAAAGTTAATATTAGAGTAAAGGCAGAGCGTAACAGTTACTAACTCATGCAACATTGGTTTGAATTTGCTACATAATTTTAAGTAGTACTAATAACTAACCAATACAGTGTTCACTTAGTGAATGCCAGACATGATGAAAGCCTATAACAGTACAATATACTCTTTTAACACTACCTCACTGTGACACTCCTGGGAGACAAATTTAGTCAAAGCCAGTTTTTCCATTGTAGCATCGGTCAGAACAGACGGATAGGGAGGCTCACGACAACCCTGAAGCATGGCTGACGTCAGAGCAGACAGGAACCAGCTGGAAAATGAGGGACGAAACAAACTGGAAGTTAGAGCGGACACAATCCTCCATTTAGTCTCTTTTGTTGACTTGTCTGAGTCTTCAGTCTAATGCAAATCGTATGATTATTGACATATTTTGTAAAAACTAACTTTGACAAATACGTCCCTTTGGACAGGAAAACAAAAACAAAATACTGTAATTACCGGACTATAAGCCACTACTTTTTTCACAGGCTTTGAACCCCGTGGCTTATACAATGCTGTGGCTAATTTATGGATATTCTTTTTTTTTTTTTTTTGACGGGCTAACGAGCTTCATTCATGCCACCAAAACATTTAGCATCGTCAAGCCCGGGTGCTCACATAGCTGCCCATTACACATCTCTCTTGGGAGTGGGTCCTCGTGACTCGACTACATGTATAAATAAAGGTTAAATTTTTTATTATTATTTTTTAATCAGACCAATGAAAATCACCATCAGGTCACAGTGGACCAATGAAACTTCAAATTACTGTAAAGCAAATGCACTCACACAAACTTCTTCAGATCAGTTATTTTGTGCATCATGCACACACCCTCATCATGGAAAACACATGAAGAAATGCATTTGATGCAGCTTTCAAATTACAGGTAGTCCCCGGTTTACGACGTCATCGGTTTACGGCGTTTCGCGTTTACGACCGCCGCACCCCAGTGATGTCATCACATCTCACGGACTTTTTTATGCAGCATTTTATGTTTTTTTCGGGTTTTTATAGGGTATTTTGTTAGCTAACTGCTTGGAAACTCATTAAAACACATTAAAACACATTAAAACGGCCGTTCTAAGTTGTTTTACATTGAAAAAACATGTTTAAAAAGACGT
>JARVGV010000111.1:28713025-28724182 GCA_031762435.1 Hypsolebias longignatus | reverse complement strand
CTGTTCTTTGATTATTTGACTTAGAACCAAATTAAAAAGTCTCTTGATGACTAATTTTGAGTTCTTGGATCAAATTACTGTAATGGAATTATATGGTCTGTCCTCAGAAGGTCCTCTGAGACAAGATGGACGGAGGAGGTTAGATCACTACAATAGTAAAACAAACAGATGCTGGGATGCTCTTATTTGTTTTTCCTCATCTTTTTCTATGGGAGGGGGTAGTGTGTGTTCAGTAGGTGTTCTGTCTAAACAAATGTAAAAGTAAAATGCACTACTTGGAAAAGAAATTGTGTGCCACTGCCATCTGTTTGTTTACAAAAAACATTATGGTTTCATTAATTCTTTAAAATTGTCCATTTTAACTAAACTTTGAATATTCACTAATCTCTGCCCATCTCTACTGTTGAGCAGCAATAGTTGCTTCTTTAAGTTAATTGCCGATGTGTTTTTGTCTTGGAATTGTTCAAACAACCTTTATTCAACATGCTGAAGAGCAGCATTCTGCCCAAACATCTTCTTTTAGTGTCCCACTTGCTGATAAATAGCGTTTTTTTAATTTATTTTACAGATTTAATTAGCACCAGTCTGCTACTTACCTTCTTAATTCTTATGGATATGTATGTTATATGTAAACCCTAAGTGTCAGATAGAAGGAAATCCTTCTGTAGCCTGACGTACAGCAGCATACAGTGCCTCTCAGTTCAATAAAACTCTTCATTTCTCTTCTGTGTATTTCTGTGTGATGAGCACAGCGAGGACTATAAAAGCTCCACCATTGTAATGATGCAGATGTTTTATAGCAGTCGGAGGATGGCTTTAATATCCAACCAAGCCTCCTAGGGAGCACAACAGTTTGTTGAACATCTCATCTGTGTCTTCACACCATTGTTCACACATAGCCCATAGCTACGGAGGCAGTTGCTATGGAAACAGTGCTTCTCATCTCTGTAGGCAACATGGATGAGTTTTTATGTCCCTTCACCCCTTCAGCTCCTCAGGTAATGTTTCGCTGAGTGTAGATGTGGTGACCCCTTGTGACATATGTAGTTGTCCATTGTCAGTTTGTGACACGCATGCACTCACACAGCCATTTTCAGCTAATTATACTTGGTGTATTATTCTGTAAATATAATGTGAATCTATGTAGGCTACATATAAATATTAGCAGTTTTAATAAGAGCAAGAGAACGACAGTTCTTTAGACCCATTCAATAAACTGAACTGTACCTCTTACTGCTTATTGGGGTGGTGTTAGCTGTGTGTGCACAAAAGCACCATTTGGAGACAGTTCTACATCTGTCACATCACCTGCTATAAAGCCATTCATAGTTTAATTCATGGTGATTGCGAGGTCATGCCACAGACTAAATTGTTTTGTCAGTGATACAATAGTTAAAACAATAAAACCCCAGTACTGTGAAAATATATTATTGTCTATACAGATGTGGACATTTCTCCATGTGCTTGTGAACAATATTCAGCGATGCAGTGACCGAACATAATCAGGAATTTGCAGCTGATACGAAGTTTAGTCATAGTTTATGGTGCTCCTGGATTTGTTTATGTTTATCAGGAAAATGTTTGCCTGAACTGAAATGAGGATTCTACATTTTAACTAAATCTTGCAGGGTTTGTCCACATCTTATTTAGGGATGGGAATCTATACGGTAAATTTGTCATGATTAGATTTAATTTTGATTCAGAAAGTTGTGATTATAAAATCATAGACTCTTGCAGACCTGTAAGAAATGAGTTTACTCTACACTGCAGTGTTGAACAGTTTTCATTCACACTACAATTTGGGATCAAAAAAGGGAATCAAAATGTTGAGTATAGGGATATTAATTTCTATGGTAATGGATGTTCTTGCACCGTGCAAGAGCTGTCTGAGCAGCGTTCTTCAGTTTTTCCTCAACTTCATATCCTGTTTTAGAAAATGGAATGGCTTTGTATTTTTGGCATTGGATCATCATGTTCTAGGATGACTCCAAAGGATGCATCAAGGCACACAAGCCCTTTTTTTTTATTTTTATCTGTGACTGAACACTGATACATATCTTTGCAAGAGTAGTTGAAATACAATTTGTAGTGCGCTTTTCCTTTTCAAAATTAGGAGAAGACTTTGACGTGTCATACGCAATAGTCCTTTAATTACCAGTGGCAGCTAGGAGATACCACAATCTGATTTTTAATGTTTATTTGTTCCGAATGGAAATGTCCACAAGTCTTTGTGTGGCTCTTGTCAATATAATGTTTCCCTTTTACTTCATACATAGAAGCAACACTAATTCCAGACTATGGCATTTCAGTGTTTTCCTAGGTTACTTGCCTTGGGAGGGTTCTCACCTCATTGGCATTTGTCGACAGGGGGTAGAAGGGGGTTGTTAGTGGCGCACTACAGTTGTATTGCCGGTGCCAAAGTGTTTGTAGTTAAGCATTATGGTACAAATGTGCTATGTCTAAACTGAGCTGCTACAATCTCAGCTCCCCGTTTGGAAGTAACTGACCTGTCTGCCATGGGGGTGGGGGTGGGGTATTTAGTAGGCAGGGGGTTCTCGGTTCTGGATAATAGTAGGGTAAACACTGTTTTATGCAAAAAGTGCTGTTCTTGCGTATCTGTTAGCCATAATGTGAATATATTTGTGATTTGTGTTTACACGGTAAATATTGTGGGCGCTGCACTTCAGACTTCTGTCTGTATTGTCATCAAAGCACGTGTTTATACAATGATAATATTTGTAAATGCATTTGACCCATCACACATGAAAGTGGAGCAATGAGCAGCTACTTTAGCACCTGTGGAGCAGTTAAGGAATAGGTCTAGATTTTTCTACCTGGATTATTGAGCATGCATCAGGATATTAAGGAATAGGTGTCTTGCTCAGAGAAAAAGCAACATAAGAGCGGGGAATTGACCTTGCAACTTTCCAGTCTCAAAATGCCTACCGTACTACTGCGCCACAATGGCCCCAAAAATGTATTTCTGACAACTGTTTTCAGCTGAATTCCCTTCCTGACTCAACCTGGGATCAAACTAGGGATGCATCGATCCACATTCTCTTACTTCCGATCCCGATACTTAAATCTGGATATCGGCCGATACCGATTCAGTTCCGATATTCTCATCATCATTGATTTCATACGAGGCTGTAAAATCTCCTCTCAAGTACAAAAACACACAGAGCTTCAGCGGTGTGTCTTTCTTGTTCAAGCCGGGAAAAACACATCTGCTTCAGCGGTGTGTTTTTCTTGTTCAATCTGGGGCGGGCGCTCTGATTTAGGTCAGCCACTCTTAGCCTGTCCCTCCACCGAGACGTGGATGCGGCTGGCCAGGTCGGGATGCCTGTGTTTCGGTTCAGCGAGAGTGGCGTCCCGCTGAAGCCCCGGAGCTCGAATGTCCAACGTAAAACTAACTTGACCGCAGTCGGTATCAGCCGATATCCAGATTTAAGTATCGGGATCGGATCGGAAGTGAGAAAATGTGGATCGGCGCATCCCTAATTTAAATTTTGACGATCTCGATAGAGTCAGTGTTTAAACAATATAATGTTACTTATAAGCTCCCATGCTAACTTGCTAACAATGTAGATAGACCAAACACTCAAAGCTCTGTTGCAGAAAAGACAGTAGCAGAGCCACATATCAGAACTTTATTAAATGTCATGCTGATATTGCAGTCAGGGGTCTTTATGGATACCCAAAGACAATTTGATTTTACCAAACTGCCAGCAGGCAAGTAATGTTAAAATCAGGCTTCATTAATACTAGCTGAGCCATTATGAGGAGCAATCTGTTTAGAAGACGTTATTACTAAATGACGGCTTAAACACCAGTTGACACATGACCCAAGCTGCAAACCAGCTTAAACATTTTTTTAATTAATGACTTTAAATAATACTGCAGCAACAATCAATCAAGAAATACTCTCTGCACAGCTACATCAAATGCAGCTATAAAAAAAAAAACTTTCAAAGCAGTTAGATCTGAGTTGACTCAATGTTTCCTCAAGCAAAAGAAAAAAAAGGGCAATAATATTAACCTGCTTTCATATTTGTTAATCAGAAAAAGAAACATCACAAACCACTGGATGGATTATTTTCAAACTCTCAGAAGGAGATCAGTGGATGTACATCTGCAACTGAATGACATTTGAAATCTGTTCAAGATGGCTGCGATGGCTACGTGATATTCCCAAACACAAAAATGGATCTAACTCAGCCATTTTACAGATAATAAATTAAATTTTGTGTGTTAGTAGCTAAGATTAATCATCATTTTCTCATTGAAAAGCTAACTGACCATGTAAGAACTGCATTTATAACTTTGCCTCCAACTATTACTGTAAAATGTCTGTTAGCATAATATCTTACCATACCGTACCACTTTGTTTATAAAGCACTTAAAACCAGCAGCCAACCAAAGTGCTGTACAACTAAACAAATAGCAAAGGACACAGGATGAAATACATAAAATCCACAAAGGTAAAGAGAATAAACTAAATGACTAAAAAATAAAAACACAGTGAAGTTAAAAATCAACTCACACTGGATCAAAATTCAGGGAATAAAAGTGTGTTTTTAAACGAGGCTTAAAAACAATGAAATATTGAGTCAGCCTGACATGTAGTGATAACTCGTTCCACAGTTTTGGACCTACAGCAGAGAAGGCCCTGTCACCTCTGAGCTTAAAACGAGTGCCTGGAACCAATGACAGCATCTGGTCTGCTGACCTCACAGAGAGCGCTGTGGGACGCATGGCTGCAGCAGATCAACAAGATAAGAGGGGGCAGAACTGTTCAGAGATTTCAAAACATACAAAAAGATTTTAAAATTAATTAGGAAGTGAACCAGGAACCAGTGGAGGAAAGTTGGAATAAGAGATATGTGCTCTCATTTGCCTGTACTGGTTAAAAATCAGGCTTAGAGTCAAATAAAAAAAGTGATCATTGGATAACAAAGTTCATGCTCAATCATCCAGGTACCAAACCCAATAATTCTCAGTCGGGTCATCTGGACAGTTTATTTTTAATAGAAATGTTTCGCCCTCTATCTGGAGGGCATCATCAGTCAGAGGAGTTCCAGTAAACTGTTTCACCACTAAGCAGTAAACGCCTTAAGTGGACCAACCAGTTTGCTGGAGCTAAGATGGTTTCTGAGGGCTGTCCTGTCCCTCGTCGACTCCTCCCAGGCCGGCAGCCACAACCAAAGTGGTTCAAGGCAAGAAAGTTCATGCTCAATCATCCAGGTACCAAATCATTGGATCTACCTTTACAACTGCTTAACTCTTGGCATCACCCCAGTTCCTCTGATTAATATTAGAAAACACAAAGATGTCTAACACTTTGTCAAAATGATGGATGTTGAGCTAAAGTTTGATAGATGAGCTACCTCATGAATACTTCGAGTGCTAACAAATCTTATGGGGTCATGCATGACATTTTACATAACTTTATTTACAAGGTTTGACCAAAATGGCTATAACTTTGTCCTTTTTCCATCAAAAGATGATTCCAGTTCAACAGTCCGACATAAAAGGCGATGGGTGATTGTTGTTGGTCAGAAGACACCATGTCTCCTGACTGCTGAGCTAAGTGTTGAGTGATTTTGTCTGGGTAAATATTAAAGAGCCTTTTAATCATTTCCGCATGGTATTGAATCTGTCACTGTCGGAACAGGTGCCAGCATCTCCGCTGTGCGCCTGAATGTATTTGTCGGACTTATTCATGAGGTTTTCGTGCTCTTCATAATTACACTGTCAGCCTAATAGGAGCTTTCACATGGAAAAGTTCAGCAGGGCTCAACGCATTAACTTAAAACGATGAGCCTCATGCAGAGCGAGGGAAGCTGTAAAAATGACACTGAGTGACATGAGATGGGGAGAGAAATGAGGAGGAGGCTCCAACATGAAAGGAGCAGGAAGCCAGACATAAAGATGGACTCTAATGGTGGAAGGATGGTTGTGGTGGAGTGTGCTTTTGGGTGTTGGAGAGAAAAAGAGAGAGAAGAAAAAAGAAATACAACTTTCACAGTTTCACATGAAAATACACTATCTACTCACCACATGATCAAAACATCAGTTTTTATGTTCCTTACCCATTAGAGTAGATGTAGCCAGCTCTCCAATGTCATAGTGGCTGGATTTATCTGATACGGTGCCGTTTGAGGGGTTCTGACCATCCTGCACAGCACAAAAACAGAAAACAGGTTTAGTTCTTTTTTTTTATTCAACTTATATTTATACATTTTCTTTACCATTGAGCTTCGAGGACTCATTTACAAGAGAGACCTGTTACAGACAGGAGTAGATAGGGAAAAGAGGAAACACAAGGGGAGGGGAGGTAAAAAAAAAAAAAAAAAAGTATTTTGCACTATGTCCTGGCTGGGGCACGGTGTGAAAGTTGCAAAATAAAGGCCTTGCACATAAACAGCAACATACTAATGACATCATAATACATTTATGCATGAGGAGGCCAATAAAGGCAGTGAGTTGTCCGTGGAGATCGCCAGAAAGTTCCATAGTCCTGATAAAGATGGCGCAGTGTCTATCAGCCCGCTCAACTCTGACACAGATCCACAGATGCTCTCGGGAGGGGAGTGATAGTGGAGAGGGGGGAGAAAAGCTTCTCATTCACATGAACAACCAGGAGAAGATAGCTGGCCAATTCAAGACTGAGTAGGGAAGGCAAATTCAGATGACATGTTTATTTTGGGTCAGGCAGCCTCTGCTTGAATTTCCATGTCTGCCTTCATAGTTCTGCTGGTATGTCTCACTGACAATTCCAAACAGCCAAATTTTGTGGTCACACTGCCACACCGAGCTTGTAGCCTTCTCCAAGGTTTATTCCTTCCTGGCAGTGAGTCCCAGGGACCGCAAGTGGCCTGCAATCCTCAGAAATCCAGTCCAGCTTATGGCTCAGTTCATGCAGCGTCTGAGTCTGAGAGCGTATCGCTCGGTACATTCCTTCATACAAGGCAGACAGCCTTACAATTGCCAGAACCGCTGTCACTGTTTTCCAAATTTGTCAATATGCCAGATACCTGCCAACACCAAAAAGCAGGAATCCAGTTACCAGAAATCTGATTACTGTATGTACGCATCTTCCAACCTCCCCGGACACTATAGACATACATACCATCTTCCACTGGCCCCAGGAATCCATTGTGCATCCAGCTGCGAGTGTCACTTCAGGGCATGATGGCTCTCCTTCGCCCTGTCTTCTTGTTGAGAATGTTTTTTGTCAATTGCATAGAGAGACCAGCTGACCAGATCCATAGTTTATAATTCGGAGGATATGCAGTGAGAGGCTCCGATAGGAATCACAAGACGAAGAGCAAAAAAGGACGGAGGGCAGGAGCAGGAGGGAAATGCGTCCGTCCTCGTCAAGAGCAAGCAGGAAAAAAACATTTTCTAGAGAAAACTTTAAAATATATTTAATTTTACTGAAAGTAAAGGGATATGTCATTTAGAAAAGGCGAGCAGTCCTTTTTTTTTTTTTTTTGTTAGTTAGGACAATTCTTGGTTGCTAACCTGTCCTTAGGTGAGATGAACTCAACTTTGCTGTTAATCTGTTCAAAGCTTTGCATAGACACTAAGGCCCTGTTCATATCTGACACAAACATCCGTCTTGGGTGATCTGACTGCAGGTGGACAGCTCTGGTTGAGAGCATTCACACCTACCCAAAACATTGTGCTTCCAGATGTTATTTACCAGCTGACACATGCAGCCACATCCCAAAGTGGTCTATCAGCTGAGCAACAAACCCAACTGATGTTTCTGTAAAAAAATACAACACATTCAGACACCTAAACTACATTATTCTGATATTAACATGATCTGAGCCGCATTTATGTGGAGTTATTTAACGTGCAAATTTCAGGCGGAGTGGTGGCGCAGAGGCTAAGAAGGTGAGCTTGTGATCAGAAGATCACTGGTTCATGCCCCAGTACGGACAACATCAAGAATGTGGGTGGGATAAGTGAAGCAGTCACACCTGCAGCTCTCTGCTCCACACAGAGAGCTGTGGTAGCTCGGTGGTCTGTAGTTGTGTTAGGAAGGGCATCCAGCGTAAAAACAATTGCCAAGTCTTCATGTGACTTAGTTCACTGTGGCGACCCCTGATGAAGGGAGAAGCCAAAAAAAAAAAAAAAAGATTATTTTTTTAAATTTACATGCAAATTTCATAAATTGCATTAACATACAGGATAAATGAAGATGCTTCTTTAGTGACTCAATGTTAGAGCAAAGACTGAAGATTTTAACCAAAAATTCATTGCAGTAAACCATAACTTTTCCATCCATCAGCAGTTTTTCTTTCTACTCAGCTTCACTGGCGACTGTAACGTCAGCGCGTTGTGTTTAACTGGGTGAAATTAAAGCTGCTCAGACTGTTGTCTTGTGACTGACACAAAACATACAGCAAACAGCTGCCATGGGTCTAATCATAGCTAAAACACTGAAGAAACAGCAGAAGAGGAACTCCCCATGCAGCAACCTGGTATACAAAACTGACAATTTTATTGCGACAGATTCTTGTAAACCTTCTTAAACCTTTTAAGCTACAGTTTTTATAAAGTCTATCAGAATATTCATTTAGCTGACAGCTGAAACTTTTTGTTGTTGTTTTCTTAGAGACGTTCAGGTACTAATTCTGCTACATTTGTGGGGTCACATCAGTTCAGTAAGTGTTGCTACAATGTGGCTGATTGTGTTCAGACAACCAAACATATAGATAAACACGAGTCCAGACCACTTCCAAAGATTCAAGGATTCAAGGTTCTTCATTGTCATTCACATCACATGTGGCACATGAGGTGGAACGAAATCATGTACACATGGTCCCAGTTACATCCAACAAAAGTGTAAAATATAAAAGGTAATCTGAATGAAAGTGTTTTCAATATGCATTGAGGTCATTCACTGCACTGTGCTCAACCATAATTAGCTCTGGCTGAATCACCTGGGATGGAGATTAGTGGCAGGTGTGAAAAGGGTCTAAGAGACTACAACCAAAAAGGTTGAATCATGTCATCTGGACTTCGTTTTTTTGTTAAAAAGTAACGTTTCGCCCCTCATCCAAGGGGCTTTGTCAATCTGAGGCCTAGCCGTCTGGTATTACCCAGAAGCCACCCATGTCTAAGAGACTGTTCTGACAAACAACTTATAAATTAAGCTGTTTGAATGGGTTAAAGTACTTTGAGTGGTAAACAAGGCAAAAAAAAAAAAAAGGTATTTTGAAATGCAATCTGTTTACCACTTCCCAATGGAAGGAGAACATCCTTCTTTAAGAGTTCAGAGTCACAGTTTGGGCGGTGGCAGTGGTTGGGCCATTCAGTGCAAAAACAACATCCAGCTTCGTAAATTAAAACGCACACAAAGAACCGTGCTCCACTAGAGAACACAAACTGCGTGACTCAACCCACACTTTTCCCACGTTTATTTTTCCTTTAGTGATAATGAAGAAAACATGAAGAGACTCTGTGAATCAGGTGCAAACAACAGAAGGTATTCTCAACACCCAGGAAGACGCAGTCAGTTTGGAGAGAGGAGCTTTTCTAACGGATCATTCCAGATTTAGTGTTCTTGTGACGACAGCAAAAACTTGTTAACTTTTTCAGGAAGTGCTAACAAGATGGGATAACAAATATTTCAGGGAATAGCACAGAACAAACTGTATAATTTATTTATTTCTCAGACTGGTCGGCGTTTAGGCTCTCTTTGATAATAATGTGGTAAGCGTGACACCCCCCCCCAAACCCACCCTCACACAGAGCCTTACATTCAAATCCCTTGTGATAACTCCGCTCACCTAAATCACAGCCGCCAGGTGACACCGTCTTCATAAATGTTAATGAGCTTCTTCATGTTCACTCTGCAAAATGGAAAAGCTCTGCCCAGGGGTTTACTCTGGATTTCCTCCTTTTTTTTTTATTCTGTGCAGACCTAATTCTGCTCTGGTGGTCAGTTTATGTTTTATTTATTTATTTGGCACTTTCACTGTGTAATTTAAATTTAATCTTTTTTTTAAGCCTCAGTTTTTCTAAACTAAATGAGTCTCCATGCTGTGGTTTCTCAAAGAAATGGTTTTCAACATTTTGTCCTTTGAGTTCCTTTAATTATTTCTAGTTAAAGAAGCTGCCTTTAGGGCAGTCACATCATTTAAAATGGCTGGACGAGTCTGTAATTCATTTGTTGAGCAAGTTTTCAGATAGTTCATCTCCATCTTCTAACACTTCTTCGTGGTCTCTCCTGGAGAGAAACCCAGACACCCCCAGCAACTTTCTCCAGCTCCACCTGGGAGACCCCAACGTGTTCTCAGGCCAGAGGATACACAATCCCTCCAGTGAGTTCTGGGTTTGATCTGGTCCTTTTCCCAGTGAAAAATACCCAAAACACCTCCAAAGGGAAGCATCCTAATCAGATGGAGCAGCAGTTTTACTCTCCGCTCCCAGGATGATGGAGCTCCTCACCCTTTAAGGTCGTCACCCTGTGAAAGAAGTTCATTCTGACCTCTTGTACCCAGTTTCAAGTTCTTTTGACCACAATACAAACATCATGACCATAGGTGAGGGTTGGACTGTAGACAGGCCAGTAAACAGAGAGCTTTGCCTTTTGATTCAACTCTTTCTTCACCACAGCTGACCAAAGCAACATCCCCATTACTGAGGATGTGGCCACCATCCATCAGTCCCTCTCCCGTTACATCCTACTTGTGAGCAAGACGCCCAGATGATGCTTGAACTCCTTCATCTGAGGCAAAGACTCCCTCCCCACCCTGACAGACGTTCCCAGACATTTAATCTCCAGTAAGTCTTGGCATGGTGTCAGTGAGCAGTTTCATATTTTCTGTCCCATAGATTAAGTTTGCATCACTAGGAAAACCTAAAATCCAATGTATTAAAACCAAACATCTTCCAACATGACTAAACGGACACGTGTGGGACTTGTTGGACACTCGCTGGTCAGCATGTTACGAAACGCCACAAAGATTTCCAGGACTGGTTGCTATTGTGAGAGCAAATTTTCAGAATTTGACAAGCACATCTCACAAACTGAGAGCTTTTCATTTTGGCGCCTCTTACCCGATTTTTCATTCAACCTTTATTTAGGCAGGTTAATCTCATTGAGCCTCGAGGACTCATTTACAAGAGAGACCTGGC
>JARVGV010000111.1:28699343-28712925 GCA_031762435.1 Hypsolebias longignatus | reverse complement strand
TTTTCATTCAACCTTTATTTAGGCAGGTTAATCTCATTGAGCCTCGAGGACTCATTTACAAGAGAGACCTGGCTAAACGGACTCACCGAGGCTTCGAGGCATGAACGAGATGTTTTGTTTGTCACGTTTTCAATGTGTGAAGTAGAAATATGATTTTTAAAACGCTGTGACAACAACAGCTGTAGGCTGTTCGGGAAAAAGCTGAGACACTATGTGAAGAAAATTTAAAACAAATTTCTGGCCCAACGCCAAATATAAAAATACTCAATAATGTACCTGTGTGCATTTTAAAATACATTAGTGTATTTTATTGAGTACCGTATGTTGTTGGTTTTTTTTTTTCCCAGCTGCTTCTTTCTTCAGGGGGCACCATAGTGAGTGAACTTACACCAAAGACTTGGCTTTTTAAAATTTATTTATCGTTTGATGCCTTTCCTGATGCAACCTGGACTCAAACCTGCAACCTATTAAGGGGCCTCAGCACTGACCACTGAGCTGTTGCTGTGGCAGACATCTTAGAATGGATTTATGCTAAAAGTGATACAGTTTTGTATGAAGCATTGTTTTTTGTTTTTTTTTTAAAAACATTCATTAAAAGCCATCCAGTAATTTCTGCAATATTTTGCTAACAGACCAACAAGGTTGACACCAACAGTTAATGCTAAAGTTTTAAGCAAAGTTCTTGTGCATTGATCTGAGTTTGAGCTGTGAATGACTTAAAAGCTACTTTCTAACAAAAATGTTTACACTGTTTGTTGTTTGTTTGTTTGTTTGTTTGTATGGTCTGTTGGATATGTCAGCCATCTTGAATTGGTTTGTCTCCAAAAGGTAATAAGTTGTACCTCACACGATTATTTTAAGAGCGTTTCAGTAAAATCTGTCTAGTGATTCATGTGTTATTTTGCTAACAGGCTGATGCAAGAACAGACAAAAGCATTAATGCACACCAACAAAGTCCATGCTCAATAATCCAGGTATGCAATCCAACAATTTTCAGTCAGGTCATCTGGATAGTTTCTTTTTTTTTTTTTCTGAAACGTTTCACCTTCCATCCAGAAGACTTCATCAGTCAAGGACTCACACAACACGAAAATGATTCTTCCCCCAACGGCTTACTCTAAAGTGGAACAAACCAGTTATGTTGGTGCTAAGATGGTCCCTTTGGCACGCCCCCTGCCGCTGGTTCCAGCCCTCTCCTTCATCGACAGTCATGTGGAATTGGTTCGAAACCAACAAAGCCATGCTCAATAATCCAGGTATACAATACAATTAATTTAGCATTTTGGCGTCAAGCAGTAAACATCTGTGTTAAATCAGCAGCACAGCCGTGTCCCCGGTCACTGAAGGATTTGAATAGTGAATGTTGGTAGTTTCCAGTCGTGTGTTTTTCTGGACTGGGATAGAACAGGGAATGCAAGTAAACCTTAACGTTTGTGGTGCAAGAATTTCAAGTGGATATAAGTTAAACTACAGAGATAATTTTATTTATTTTTTAAATAATTTTTAAATTAATTTTATTTGCTTATCTGTGGCATCTCAGAGTGATGACTCCTGGCAAGAGAAGGGAGCAATTATTTTTTTTATCCACCACCAGGCACAATGGTGTCAGAGTCAGAGATTCTTTATTGTCATTCGCACCCCATGTGGTACATGTGATGGAACGAGATTATGTACACAGGGTCCCAGTTATGTCCAACAATGAAATGTAAAAGAAAAACAATAATAACATCTAAGATATGAACTAAGAAAACATCAACTAAAAATACACTAAGCACTAATAGCATAAAAACATTACATTGAACAGCAGCACGAACATGAGTCTGTGTGAGCAGATGAGGATGAATGAACACAGCAACATGAAACAGATGATGGAGCCAGGGGGTGGCCATCGGTGATCTTGGCCACCATAGGTTAACCTTCGCCCCCCCAATCATTTGAGGAAACTACTTTTAAGCAACATTTGAACTACAAAGCAGAAACTTTCCTCAAACGAGCGGTTTGAGAGTTCTGCACTGCATCGTAGCTGTCCTGGATCTGTTGGAGCCACTCTTCCAGTTTGGGGATTGTACTGGGACTCCACTGGGACTACTGGCGCTTTGACTCTCCACAACTTCTGTGTTTCCTCTTTCAGCCTTTGGTATTTCTCCAGCTCCTTGTGCTCCTTCCTCCTGATTCCTCGCTCACACGGTGGAACACTGGGTCCCGAGTTGTCACTGGGTCAAACTGGATGATGAGCATTGACGTATCAATGGTTCCCACATCCTTCCCCAACAGCCCCTCTCTCTATTGCTCGCACAGCATTCCAGCAGTAGATTCTCTGCCCTTGTCCTTTCATGTCTTGTTCCAGTGGCCCATTTCTCATCAGAATGTCCTGGTTCCCCCACATCTGAGGCAGACCTTATTAATCCGGGCAACGTCCGAGCCGTCATGGCCTCATTATTTTGTTTCTCCCCTGACATTCCCATTTTCAATTCCCCCTCTGTGACGGGGCCAACGAGGATGAGTTGTATAAATCTATTTTGTTGCACGTACTCAGTTTAAATGATGTGAGAACAATACATGCAATAATGTGGAAACCGCTCCGTACCTTAACAGAAGATGACTGACCATCCTCGGACTGGTGCAGCGTCGACAGGGGCAGTTGGAGCTCTGCAGGGAATCAAACACACACGCTGACGTTAGACTCATGGAGTGTTTGTGGTCCAAGGGTCAAGCGAGGCTCATCAATAATGGATGAGGCGGGTGAGAACACTCTGAAACCCGTTGAGAGTCATTTAACCAAAGCCCTTCTGCATATTTATCTTCACGTGAGTTCCCATCGGCCCGTTAGCTTCGTGAGACGGTGATGAGGTTTGTTTGACCGGCGAGAGGAAACGAAGTGGAAGTCAGCGCGGTGGAGAGCTGGCATCATTAAAAAGGTCAACACGCACTCGCACGTTTTCACGCTCGAGAATAAAAACAACATGCTTGGGGGTTCCCAGGGGAGGTGTTGTCAATACTGCTGGTAGTCGCTATGGAAACGCCACAGCAATAAGATGGAGTGATTCCCCCTCCTGTTACTTGTCGTGGCCACTGACGCGCACGCTCCTGCATCCGATCTCTGTGCTCATCCAGCAGGTCATGAAACCACATCGTGATTCCTGAACCAGTCTGCTGCTCTTGTGGGTTTCTGACACACACACACGCACGCACACACACACACACACACACTCCCACTGTGCCTTCATCTGTTCGTCGTTTTGTATCTGCTTATCCTCTCTGTAGCTTGAAAGCACCTCTCTCAGTTTTGTCCAGCTCCTTTCAGAAGAGGCCCTTTTGAAATAAAAGACTTTGCTAAATCTTTTCAGCCTGTGCAACACAACACACACAACACACACACACACACACATACACACACACACACACACACACACACTGTGAAGTCAAAACGCAGACAGCGATTGTTATTTGGAGTCAGCGGGACAGTCGGGGTTCGATGGCACCGACTTCATTTTCTGTTCCTACCAGGGGGAAACAACCCACAGCTTCTGAGGTGAACTAGACGTTTTTCCTTT
Source organism: Hypsolebias longignatus (assembly GCA_031762435.1). Classification (NCBI taxonomy): domain Eukaryota; kingdom Metazoa; phylum Chordata; class Actinopteri; order Cyprinodontiformes; family Rivulidae; genus Hypsolebias; species Hypsolebias longignatus. Next base: position 28,709,371 of record JARVGV010000111.1, on the reverse strand, counting down.
TGCGAGTCACAAAGTCTGACAGAAAACTGCAACTCGAGTCACATCTTCAAGTCATGACAAGTTGGGGAGTGCGCTGCCACATTTTTAAAGCCACACAATCCCCATCATCAAAAAAAAAACAACATTTTTTTAAGCTGCTGAATATACAGAACATGTGTTTTCACTCACACCAAGCATTCCTGTGACATCACCTCCACACAAACACCTCAGTCACATCCGAATTCAACCACAAGACAAAACTCCGGTGACGAGACCTTTTCGAGCGTTGAACTTCTCCACTCCGTGAACGTCTCTGGCTGCTGTCAACTCCTCCTGCAAACCTCCACTCCAACATTCAAACACAAGCAGGTGGGCTCTGGCACTGACCTTTGTGACCTCTGCAGAGGCAGCCTCCCATGGTCTCAGCGCAGCCGGGCACTTATCTGTTCACCATGGTGGTCTGAAGATGAGGCGGAGGAGGAAGGAGGTGAAGGGAAGAAGAGGAGGCAGCAGCAGAAGTATCACTCAGTGAAAAATACTGAGGCTGCAAAGTGGAGCGGGGGGAGTGTGGACGCAAACAGGCTGATGCACGGGCTGACTTCTCTGGAGAGAAGAGGTGAGAGAGCGACAAAGTGTGGGGAGGGGGCGTGGGGGAGAAAGGTAGAAAACTGGGGAGAACGCATGAAGCCTGTTTGCTGACGACTGTGAGTTCCCTCCCCTCTGTGGCTCCTGCTCTCCTCCCGCTGTGTTCTCCCTCTCCATCCCACTGTACGCTTTACCACCCTCCCTGTGTGAAGGGAGCGCGTGTTAAAGGATGCTCTGCCGTGTTTTTGTGTATTTAATCTCAACATTCTTTGAGTCTGCATCGATAAAGGAGGTTGGCCTCCTCCTTAAAAAAATTATCTTATTAGACTTTATCTTCACCTGTTTGTTAACCCGTTAATGAAAGATGGTGGACAGAGCCCTGCGATCAGAGCAGGAAGTCAAACTGCCGTACTCCGTGAGGCTTTTCAGTCCCGCGGTCAACTCGTCACGCCGCCGCTCTTTTCAAATCAAAACAAGGTCAAGAAATAAAATTTTTAAAAAAGTCAGAAATGTTCTTTTCATCTGCAACCGCAACCCCACAAAGGTTGGATGTGCCGTGTTAGATGCTAAAAACGGTGGTGATTGAGATTTGTAAATGGCCGCTTGTCCCGAGCCTGGTTCTGCTAAAGGTTTCTACCTCTTGAGGGAGTTTTTCCTTTCCACTGTCGCCTTCGTGCTTGCTCAAGATGAGAGTTCAGCCAGTCTGCTCCTCAGATAAATAATGTTAAATTGTTATTTTTAAATATGAACGTTTCTGTTCAGTGCCCCTGAGACGACTTCTGTTGTGACTTGGTGCTTTATAAATAAACTGAATTGAATTATTCACAGTGGAACATCATTATGTCAAATGTTGAAGAAAGTAGCATTTTTTGCATGATGACTTTGAGTTTTATGGTAGGAAAATACGTATCTATAAATGGTTGTTACAGGACCATTATTCCCACTGTGAAGCCCCCAACCACAGTCTGTAGATGTTTATGAACTGAGACCAGCTATTGGAGGTTCTGGAGGTCCAGTTCTGGTGAACAGTCCTGGATGGATGCATGTGCTGCTCTGACATTTGCACATTCTCTTCTGCATCGACGGTGCTTTTGTATATGTGTAAGCCAGAGGCACTAATGCACACCCATACCATCAGAGAGGCAGCTATTGAACTGTGGTGGATGCTCCCCTCTCTCTTCTTTACGGAGGACGTGGTGTCCGTAGTTTCCAAAAGGAATGTCCCATTTTAATTTTTCTGAATCAACAGTTTTCCCACACTCAATTTATTTTTAAAAGATATTTGACCCAGATGTGACAGAGGTGCTTCTGAATGTTGTTCACATAGATTTATAAATATATATATATTGCATGATAGAGCTTTAATCAGCATTAGAGAACAGCACAGTTAACTGTTCTTTAAAGACAATGATTTATAGAAGTATCCCTGAGCCCATGCAGTGATAAGAACAGAATTAGACCAGATCACAGCATCCAATAGTCACTTTCAGCCTTTTAGTTCTTGGCTAATATTTAGCTCATTTTCAACATTTAGCTAGTCTTTAGTTTTAGCAATGGTTTTGTTGGTTTTAGCTGCTAATTTCTTTTCCTTGCAGAATTCACTTTTACATTTTGCTTTGATTTTAGCTTTTATTTTGCTAATTATATATTTTAGCTACTATTTTGTTAACTCTGTTCTTTATATTTAGTTTTTTCTTTAATTTAACTTTTAGCTTTGCTTTGGCTAATTGCAACATTTAGCTGGGGAACTGCTCATTTTAGCTTTTAGCTTATGTTTAGCTAATTTAAGCTTTTATTCTGGTTTGTTTACCTTTAAACTACAAGTTTCGGCTCAAAAAATGTCAGCGTTCACACTGAATTGTTACAGGAAATTAAGATCTTTGGTTTCAGGTGTGATTCCTTGTTTTTCTGTCAGCCAGTCCTTGCTGACTAACGAGCTCACCTCTGAGCCTCTCATCATCACCATCATCATCATCTCTGTAAATGTACTCCTGGTCTTCACTTGTCCTCTGCTACATCTGTCTCTGCTTCTGATGCGCGCTTCGGCTGTCAGCTCGCTCAGAGTTTTGTTTTGGTCTGGCCACGCTTCCATTAGTTTTGGCACTTGGATGTTTTATTTTTTATTTTTGAGTTTCTGGTCGTTTTATGTTTTTGTTTAGATAAAAGTTTAATTATTTCCTCCGAGTCCGCTCTTCATGACAATTACCTTGAGAAAAATCAATGGCTGTCATTAGGTGTCAGCTGATTAAAGTGCAGAAAGCAAGAAAGCAGTGTCGCCTCACCTCTCGAGGTGACACTTAACAAAAGGCTGCACAAGCTGAGGAGTTGAAAGTGGAGGTAATTTAAATCTGCAGAGCCGGAGAAGAATTTAAAATGTGCCAATGGAGTCGTGGGCTTCATGTTATCCAGGAGCAATAGTTAAAGAAGTTTATGGATGTAATGAAAATATTAACAGCTTCGAGACAGACAGATGATAAAAATGTGTGAATATTTGAGAAACTAACAGTAAATCATTAGGAAAATGTTTTCAGCTGTCTCAGAATTTCTATAAAGTTCATGTGAAAAGTCAGCGTGAAACCAGATGGGTTTTTATTATTTATGTTTAATTCATATAAGTGAGTATATATGGGATATTTATCACTCACTGTCTCTGTGTTTGTGTCTAAACATGTGTTAACCTTTAGATAAAGTTATATAAAAATACGTTGTAAACTCATGATCAGAGCCAATGAAGGTATATCAAATATGTGTTTTTGTTTGTTTTAATTAGGAAGCAGGCAGCCATAGAATGAATGTAAACACAGAAGCGGATCCTCAGGATGCGAGTGATGATTTGGACCAGAACCGACACACACTCATGTCCTCACACCCAAAATGAAACAATCGGAGCTTCCTCGTCGGCCATTTTTGTCCCCGTCTGGCTCAGATTCCTTCTGGCATCAGCCTGGTGGTGTAACAGAGGCTGTTGTGACGCCACCCACGGCAACAGAACCACCGTGATGTGGGGAAAATCCTGTTGCCATGGTGACCATGCCACTCCACGCTTTCGATGCCTGTTTTCTTGCTAATTGGTCAAAGGGAGAGGGGGGAACAGATCTGGGTTGATACATGAGGCCTGAGCTGAGAGTTAGACAAACCAGGATGTCACTATTTAAAAAAATAAAATAGTTGGTTTATTTTTCTATTCAAAATGGAGATTGGTCTTGTTTTATCTTTTGCTTTTCAAGAACAGACTTGTGGAGTAAAGCAGAAAATGTCTGGAAACAATTTCCATTTTTACAGAAGAGTGATAAGAAAATGTTTTGGGGGCAAAAAATGGTCAGATTTTATTTTATTTTGTTTTATTGTTTTTCAGCTTTCACCATTCTGATAATTAAAAACAGAAACATGCGATGAATAAAAATTCCTGAACTCTCCTCTGGTACTGTATTAATCCAAGCTTCTTACTGACAGCTTGCTCTCATCAACAACCCAATAAAGAATCAAACGTTTCTTTTTATTTTCTTAAAATCAGTGAGGTATTGAGTGTCCCCCTTTTTGCCAACAGATACAACATCCAACTGTGGGACTTTCTGAGGAAATCTGCTCCTTGGGGTCACTAAAAGAAATTAAAGGCAACAGTAAAAACAGCCAAAAGCTTTGTTAAGCAGCCGATAGTCCCCTGTGTGCTCCTGAAACCTCCTCGAGGCTCACACTGATGAAACACTAGAAAACTTACAAGAATAACGGGGCCCCTCGGAGATCCGCTGTGCTCCTCAGAGGAAACCTTAGAAAATGAAATGCCTGAAGGAAGAACCTAAAATTTGAGCCTCAGGATGTTTGAACGCAGAAAAACCATCAAGGTGCTCAGGAAATACTCTTTATACTAATGGGAACACCTCAGGAAACACTTAAACATCTTTGTTGGAACCATTTTACTCTTTTTTTTTTAATTTTTAATGTACATTTTCTGGAACATTCCTGTCTTTAAGTCTCTCAGAATCCTGTTCAATCCAAATGATGGGGACAGAAGAAGAATTATGAACAGCCTGACCTCTGGTGGTAACAAGCCCAAAGTGCACAAACCTATAATCTGCAGAATATCTAGGCAGCAGCATCAGCAGGCTGTGATGTGTTTCATACCTGCACATGCTTGAAGCAGAGGCAAATATAAGATTTGAGAAGTGTTTCATCAATAATACAGCCCAACAAAAATAAATAAATTAAAAGAGTTCACTCACATCTACAGAGTGAGGAGCCTCTCACCTTGAAAGAAGCATAAAAATCCATTTCTGTGCTGTTCGTCAGAGCTTTAGGAAGCCTCAGCATGCCCGTGTCCTCCGTGGTCTTATCACATGTGTCCTCACCTTTTGTTCCTCCGTGCATCTGTTCGGAGCTCCCATCAACAAGTGGAAGTCTTGGTTTGAGTAGATGAGAACGTCAGGACTTGTTCTAAGGCACAGTCCCCCCACAGACTAAAAACATGCATGTTGGGCTGATTGGTAACTCTAAATTGTCTCTAGGTGTGAGTGAGAGATTGAATGGTTGTTTGTCTTAGTGTCCCTGTGATGGATTGGAGACCTATCCAGGTGTCCTCCACCTCTTGCACAGTGATAGCTGGACACGGGCACCAGTGACCCCGGTGATCCGAAAAAGAAGAAGTGGGTAAAGATGATAGATGGATGGATGGATGGATGGATGGATGGATGGATGGATGGATGGATGGATGGATGGATGGATGGATGGATTATACCTTCTGTGAGGATCACTGCAACCCTAAATTTCATTTAAAACAATTAAATACTTTTGACCTTAAAAGGCAATGACTATTTGGAATTTTATTACTTTATTTAGCCATTTTTTTAATTAGTTATTTTTCAATAAACAATCTGTTCATACACCTGGATGCTTATGAAGCAGACCTTACTTTAAAAAGATTTATGTAATTTGCCATTTTTCCATATTAAAGATGTAATGAGGGGGTTCCAGTTAGTAGAGGTGTTGCCTCTCAGCACCAAGGTTGCCAGATAAGTCTTGGCACTGGGACCTTTTCTGAGTGGAGTTTGCATGGTCTCTCTGTGCACATGTGGATTTTCTCCAGGTACTATGGTTTCCTCCCACAGGCCAAAAACATGCCCATTAGACTTACTGGTAACCCTAAATTGTCATAATGTGTGATTGAGAGAGTTAATGGTTGTTTGTTTCTATGTGTCCCTGTGATGGGCGTGCGATCTGTTCAATATGATTACTGGACACCAGTGACCCCCTGCAACCCAGAAAAGAAGAAACAGGTAAAGATAACGGATGGATGAAGATGTATTGATACAAATTTTGAGTTGTATTCATTCAAGCTGTAGGATTTTGAAAACATCCTTGCATGTCTCATTCTACCTCCTGGACCTGCAACATATCCTTCTGCAGAAACTTGTGACTCAGATCTTCGTAAAATTTCTGCGCTGGCTCACTGCGTGGGAACGTTTAACTTAGTTGTTATTATCAAAGGTCTGACATATTACATGTATTATCATCACAGTGAAACACAAGCTGGAATATGAAAACCATGCAATGACTTAAAGTTGTCTTGAAAACACAAATTCTGAAGAATGTCTTGTTTTAGTGTGTCACAGATGGTTGTACTGTAACATCTTTCATGTGTTGTGTTAGACATGGCTGAATAACCTCTGTCTCATCCTAGCAGGTGCCTTTGAGTCAGGATCAAGGCTGGTCTTTATCAGTTCTTTACAGTAAACCACAGCCTTCTCCCCGCTGTCACACCCTAACAGCTGTGGCCAGGGCGTAAGCAAGTCATCAGAAAACATTTCAGATATTTCTGCTGGTCTATTGTCATACCATGGAGTCTCATTCTGAGACCAGGCAAGCAAAGGTTAACGGTATGACACTGAGGTATGGACAGTGATGCGAAAACATCTGAATCAACACAATCAGCATAATGTGGCCTTAATCTTTGATTTAAAGGAAGTTCTAATTTATGGTATCTTTCTCAATCTCATTGAGACATTGCACTAAGAATTATGCTTTAAAACATTAAGCAGTCAACACAGTCTACTCTGTCTGCCTGTAGGCAAAGCATTTTGTGAACCACTGGATGGAATATGTTGAAATTCTCACCAAATAGTAGATGAATACACATCAATAACTCGTTACTTTTTTGAGCCAGCCCAATTCAAGATCGTTCTAACTGACCTTAGCTAACAGAAAAAAAAATTATACCTTCATCAAAATCACATCTCTCAAGCTAAAATTTGATGGTTGCAGCTGAGTCATCTTCATATGCTCAAAGAGCACCTTGCAACATCTCCATCCCTTCCCATCATAGGATGATATTGGTTTTAAACTCTGGCATGCAGGCAATATGCCTTTTTTCAAGGAATGCTATTCTTTTAAGGTCAACTGACATGATGTTTGAACTTTGCATAAAATGGCACAACATTAACACAGAAGCTTACAAAACAATGAATGTTCTGCACAGATGAATCTAGCATGATACCTGAATCAACAACTGGCCAGCTGCATTTAAGGAAAGAAAAACAGCAGCAGACTATTACAAAGCTGAGCCAAAAGGAACAAGTAACAAGAAGCTTCCTGGAAATGAAGTGGAGTCAAAAGTCCAGTATTTGTCATTGAAATGTAGTGGAGTGAAAGTCATAAGTTCCCAAAACCACAAATACTCAAGTCAGAAAATGTTAAATACTCAAGTAAATGTACTTCATTACTTTCCACCACTGGATAAATCCAGTAAACATGTAAAATGATAATGGACTTCTTTTGCATTTTGTAATAATTTCACTAAGCGAGCAACTGAGTTGAATCTGTGCTGTGTGATTGATCATTGTTTAGAAGAGGTGACCACGGTTCACAGACATTCAAACACACACACGCGTACACAAAGCTGGATGGAGCATTTTTCTATGCACATATGAAATTAGCTTTTCTGTTAATTAAACTATACAATGACATTTTGGCCAGTACGGGCCAGACAAAAAGCTCATTTATGTACCCAGTGATCTATAATTTGTAATTATGGAAAAATAGTGAGAGCAAGTTCCAAAAGACTAAAATATTGCAGACCAACTCCCTGAAACTCCAAGAACATATTTTGACAGTTTGACCTTTCAAATTATTACTAAGTTAACTAAATCTAAATTAATACCAAAAAGCGTTAGGAATTAATCATTCTGCATCTGTCAACAATAAAAAGTCCATCAGAAGAGGCCCCATAGGATTTTGTTTGCTTTGGACCTCTGTTGATCAGCCCAATTTGTTTATCTGTTAATTGCATATGTGTGTACATTCTGAGGGGGTGGGTCGGTGGGGGTGGGGGTTAGCTTATAAGTAATTAACAAGTAATTTGCTCCGCCTAGAGAAATGGGAAAGTTACTCATGCGATGCACCCTGACAAGGTCACTGGCTGATAGATGAGCTCGAGCGAGGGGATTTTTTTCAGACTGTGAAGGCGGCCAGAAGTGTGGGAACCAAACAATTAGTCTGTGGAAATGTAGGCAGCCATGCTGGATGATGACCATGAGACTGGTTTACATGAATACTCACCACTTGGCCGACTGACAGGGAGAGAACCGACACCTGGGCTCCGACAGCTCTTAACACACAGTCATTTATCTTTGAAGAGCTCGATCAGGCAATTTGCCAGCAGTTTAGGAAGAGCATGTGCTACTTCCCATCAAACAAGCAGGAATGAAGTCAGTCAAGACGAACTGACCACAAACCCACACATGTACTTTAAAAACAACATTTTCTAGACAGCTTATATACTAAAAACTAAATATTCCACTGAACTTATTTAAAAAAAAAAAAAAAGTACTGTTTTGTTTCTTTGGACTAAAACTTTGGTCATTTTCACAACTTTATGGGAAAAATAGCTTTAATTTAATAAAATGGTGTTTCACCATTTACAAACCAAACATATTTTTATGTAGAGCTGAGATAATATAATTGTGTTTGACCAAAACAAAGAATTTAAATGCACTTAAACAACCTTTAATGTAAAAGTGCATGTTTTTATGTAATTTTGAACAATGACAAGTTGGATTTTGAATAATAAAAGGAATATATGTACAGCTTTATAGACTGTGAAGTAGCATAACCATTTGTGGCATTTTGAAAAGCTTTGCTAGAAGATTTAAAAAAAAAAGTATCTCATGCACCTGGAGCTTCAAAGCCAACAAAACTCGTATTCAGGGCTTGAAATACACCAGACACTTAACAACAGTTGTTAATCAGATAATGAAAGTCTCAGATTTACACGAGCACTCTTGTGGAGAAACAGCAATAAATTATTTGCAATGACAGCATACGAGGGTGGGGAGAGAGAAAAGGTGGGATTTGGTACCAGGCGCTTGCCTTCCCAACAGAATTACACATCCAGTGAAGTCTGTGGTGAAACGCTCCATCAGCCATTTCCCTGCAGCACATTATTTTGAGGTAGTGTACTTTGTAAATCCTGAAGAAAGAAACAGTTTAAGTTCCCTTTTTGTAACTGTTTAAAGAAATACGTGACATGCAGACTTTCTGAGAATTATGACAAGGCATTATGCGTCTCCATGGTCTATGAATCCCCAAAATACACCGATTTTCTTAACAGAATAACTGTGAGCAGTAGGAAATAAAAACTAAAAAACAAAAACAAAAAACAGAATTCTCCCTCCAGGACCGTCTGCTAGCCACCCAAACATTAGTAACCCGACTCCAAAGTTTTACGATGACCTCTTGCTCTTCTCGCCCTGCTCGCCTCAATCACAGAGTGATCTGCCATTGTAACAATACACAGGATTCTGTTTGATACAGAGGCCCAACACATGCACTCACAGGTCAGTGGATATGTGATGGAGGAGCGTTGCACTCTGACACTGAATATCTATGCGTTGGAAAGCTTTATCTATGTGTTGGAAAGCTTTGGGTCAGTACTTCTAAGGTGGTCCACAAAGACGGACTACAGTTTAATCAGATGAGCCCTTCAGGGGAATCACCTCAGTAACTCTGATCCAAGACATCCACAAGAATTCTTCTAGAAAACACACGGACATAAAGATACAACAAAATAAAATGAAGTTAAAAGAAAGTCTAGGGAACTACTATCTTCTTTATCTTCTTGTTCCTGTTCAGGGGTGCAGGGAGGTGGACCTCATCTCTAGCAGCCACTGGGTGAGAGGCAGGACACACAGTAAAGGGCACTGAGTAAAGAGCTGCTCAGGACAAAGGAGGGGAAAATGTCTCTCTTTTGTAAGCTGAGTCAAACGACATGGAAAAAAGAGTTAGAGTTATGATTGCATATTTCAAACAAGCTCAAATGAAAAATACAAAACATATTACGGGTACTGCTACAGCTCTGCTTAAATATACAGCCAGCCTCTTCCTTTTCAGGTCGTGGGAGTCACTGGTGCCCATGTCCAGCCATCACTGTGTGAGAGGTGGGGGACACCCTGGACAGGTCTCCAGTCCATCACAGG
>JARVGV010000111.1:28683588-28695856 GCA_031762435.1 Hypsolebias longignatus | reverse complement strand
ACCAGAAAGAATTGGAGAGAGCATGTTTTGCTGAATTAGGCTGAAAAAAGTTTAAATGAGCACAAAAAAGTGAAAATAATCTGGGGGAAAAAAAAATACAGCAACAATCAGAAATTATTTTTTCAAAACAGCTGAAAAGTAGCTTAAAATATAGAAAGAAGTAAAAAAAAAAAAAAAAAATACCAAAAAGAATTGGAGAGAGCATGTTTTGCTGAATTAGGCTGAAAAAAGTTTAAACGAGTGCAAAAAATGTGGAATTAGTTGAGCAAGCTAAAATTAGCATAAAAACAGCTAAATGACAGCTGAAGTAGCAGAACAAGCTCAAACTTGTGGAATTAAGCTGTAAGGAGCATAACAAGCTGAACTTAGCAGAGAGAAGTTAGAAGAAGCACAAAAATGTTATAGGAAGAATAATCTGAAAGGATCACAAAACAGCTGGAAAAAAAAAAAAACAACAGCTGTAATTAGCTGAAAATATGTTTAAATTGACACCAGGAAGCTGAAAGAAGCTGAACCAGAACAAAATGTGAAAGGAGCAGTAAAGCGTTGTAAACAGATCTAAAGATTTGAAGGATGTAACACGAGCTCAATTCGTTTTCTAGAGAAATAAAAATGGCAGAAAGGGTTAAATATTTTTAAAAAGATAAAGTTGCACCAATACCAAAAGTCATCGCAGGATTGTTCCGAAAGAGCTGAATGTTTTTGATATGATTTGTTGAAATAGCACAAAAATTGTGCAACGAGAATCACACCAAAAATAGTACAGAAGAAAAATGGATCATAATAGAGTGAGTGCTTCATAAAAATTCACACAATAAACATAAAACAAGAGCAAATTTTCTGTTTTTTTTGGTTTGTTTTTTTAATATTGCAAAAAATGGCAGACTGTAGTGTATATTCTATATTATTCACACTTTTTTTGTTTTAGTTTGTAGAAATCAAAGCTTGAACGATAGTTGTGGCTTTAAAAAGATAGATTAATTTCTAATTAATTCAGTAAGTGTCGTGTTTCCTTCCTGACAAACCAAAGGTTATGAAAAATGAAATGAATAGCTGAATTTCCTGATTCATTAGATCTGTTCTAATATGGCCGACAAGCAGGCACACGCCTCGTCAGGGAACATGAAGCCATGTTTATCAGGCGACATGAGCCCAGCTCAGTTTAACTGCCAGGAAAGTATTCTCTGATAAACAAAAACTAAAAGACTTTCTATTTGCCTTTTGTTTGGGCACTGGATCATCTGGTGAGAAGACACAACATGTTTGTGAGCTTTAGAGATTTCTGCTGTGATTTTGAACTGTACTGGGAAAAGGCTGTGACCTCCACACGCCTCCACTATTTTCATTTCCTGCTTTTTTGTGTGAAGGTTTATGAAGCATTCACACTATTGTGATCCTTTTGTCTTCCGTATGTGTTTTGGTGTGTTTCTCGTTCATATCAAAACATTCAGCTCGTTCAAGAGAAGGGTGCTATGACTTTTGGTATTGCTGCAACTTTCGCTTTTTTTTTTTTTTTTTTTTTTATATTTAGCCTTTTCTGCCACTTTTTGTCTCATTGAAAATTAATTGCACTCATCCTTCAAATCTTTAGATCTGTTTACAACCTTTTACTGCTCCTTTCATATTTTGTTCTGCTACCGCTTCTTTCAGCTTCCTTGTACAAATTTAAACCTATTTTCAGCTCCTTTCAGCTGTTTTGTGACCCTTTTAGCGTATTTCTGCTAACTAGAACATTTTTGTGCTTCTTCTAACTTCTTTCTGCTCCTTTCAGCTTGTTTATGCAAGTTTCAGCTTTTTCGCTATTTCAGCCACTATTTACCGGTGGGTGTTTTTTTTTTTATTACTAGTTTTAGCTTTTGCGGCTAATTCCACATTTTTGCACTTATTTAAACTTTTTTCAGACTAATTCAGCAAAAACAAGCTCTCTCTACTCCCTCTGGTAATTTAAGCTTCTTTCTGCTTTTTAGCCATATTTGTTAGTTAATTTTAGCTTATTTTCCAGATAATTTCCAATTTTGTTTGTTCATTTCTGCTTCTTTCAGCCTAATTATGCAAACATGTTCTTTCTGTTTGCGTCTGCTAATTTAATTGTTTACCATTTCAGTTGCTTTTTAGTATTTTTCTGCTATTTTTGTCTGTTTTCAGATAAATTCACATTTTTCATGATATTTTCTGTTACTTTTAGCCTAATTAATGTATTTCTGATAATTTAAGCTTATTTTGCTCCTTTCCGCTTACCGTAATTGTACTAGCTTCAGGTATTTCTGCTGTTTCAGCGACAGCTGTTTTGCTAATTTGAGCTTTTTCAGCTAATTCCACATTTTTTAGCTCATTTGAGCTCTTTCTGCTTCCTTTTGGTTTAAGCTTTTTTTCTGCCTTGCAGCTAATTTCAGCCTTTTAGCTATAATTTTTCTTGCAATTTTTGAACATTTAAACAAATTTCAGGAAGTGTTCTTTCTGCTTTCTTTTGCTAATTTAGGCTTGTTCTTCCATTTCAGCACATTTTTTAAATCTATTTAGCTAATTTCTGCTGTTTTTCATCATGTTTTTTCTGCAATAAGCATTCACACTTCATTTTTGCAGGAAATGCACTTTCTATATATTTACTTTGTAAAATCCAGATTATTATAGGACTAACAGTGGTCTCTATTTTGGACCCAGATGTCCTGATCTTATCAATAATACTGAAGCATGTTCTGTTTTTCTTCCAGCCTTTTATAGGATCAGTTCACTTTCCTGTCATTCTGTCAGTCAGCAGAGAACAGCTCTTCTTGTTTCATGCTCTTTTTTGCAGAGGTCACATGACAAATACCACACTCACACAACACAAGACAGCTCGTCGTCCGATTTAACTTTCTGAGAAAACGTGAGGAACTTTTCCATGACTTAAATCCAGATTTGACTGGTGACTGGAAGTCTCACGTCCATTCATCTGTATAACTAAGTCATCACAGTTGCGTGTAAATCGTGTTCTGGTGTCATTTTGCCAGAACTCCCACCGTGTCAGGCACAATGAAACCATAATATTAGCTCTAGAGTCCTATGATAGACTGGGCACGCTGAAAACCACTGTCTGCAGAGTGGCCACTTTTCCCTCCCCTTCCTGCCACTTCAAATTTATTTTTCTGTTTTGACGTGGGAGAACCAAAATATCTTTCTTAAGTCTGAGGAGAGCATATTTTGATGACACCAACCTCAACGGCTGCTACGCCCCGGAAAAAAAAAGAAAAAAGATCTGAAAATAAGGAGGACGTTTGCTGCCCGGCAGCTTTGGTTACTTGGCCTGCAGCAACGCTGGCAAGGTCTCTCAAGGCTACACCAACAGGAAATTGCATTAATCCAAAGCTGGACTGAAGTAATTCTCTCTCTTCTTTTTTGAAGGCTTTGCCAAAGCTTCAGCGGACCACCTCCGCTGTCCTGTTAGAGCCGAACAGGAGTGTTAGGCCTCGGGGCCTCCCCACCATGTGCTCCCTAATTGGTTTAATGACTGTAATTATCTGCAGGGGTGCATGTTGTGCAGGGGACGATTAATGACCTCCAAAACATATGCAGACAGGCGGAAATCAAGAGGGGGGGGGGGGGGCGGGGGGGCATCGAGACAAAGAATATCTGTGCAGGAGAAAAGAGCTGTGAAGCTGCAAAGAGTCCTGCAGGCTCTGAACGGTGACGACACGACGCTCAGGAGTGGTTTGTTGTTTCTTACCGGGTTCTTCTTTCTTTCTTTTTGTTCATGGATTTGTGTAGGGAGTGGTAAATGTTGTTCTGAGTTGTAGGTCTTGTTTTTTTTGTTTTTTGTTTTTTGTGCAGTTAGGCATGAAACATGAAGAGACTCCCTCACTGACTTCTCATTAAAGGTTTAAACTACTTCCACTGCGTCACAAGCTGCAGCTGCTTTAATGAACGAATCAAGGGAACAGGTTTTCTGTTGAATTCTGCCAGTTTTTGAAAATCGCTCTTTATTTTCATGCCTAAGTGTAATCTTGTCCATGCTGCTCATCAGTCCCACCTCTGTACCCAGTTGTCTATGCGATGTATACGGAGTATGTCCACTAGAAAAGCTTTAGAATTTCAGCACTTAAATGTGCCCATGACATCATTAGACACGTGTCATTCATGTGTCAAACGGCAGTTAAATGCTTCTGCAACAATCTGTACAGCGCTTGTTTATTACATTTGCTTCTGTACTTACCAGTTAATGCATGAACATGTTTTGCTTTGATCAATTCTTTGAGGTTTTTAATACAAAGCCAACGGTTGTACATAGTCTGTTGTACATTTATTCAAATACAGTATAAGCATCAGAGAAATTTGAAAATGTTCAATACACTTAAAAATCAAAATAAATGCCGTTGAGAACCAATAGAAATGAGCCTTTATTTGATGAAGTTATTCATGTTCTGGCACATGACGACTCCATTTGTTCAAATGCTAAATGTATTGTACTTTAATGATCATATTTATGCTTATGCTGTACAAAAAAAAAGTGAATATGAATTGATCACACTTGCAGAAATTTCTGATTTGCATCCTTTATATGTTATGAGGAGTTTTGGCACCAGAGAGTTGTATGTGGCCCCAAGATACAAGATCCTGTACCTTGGTTGATGACTACTGGATTGTAAATACATGTTGACACTTCAGTGCAATGAAAAAACTCATGAATGCTGGAAGGGACAGGGATTCTTTTTCATGATCTCTTATGAATTTTATTGCCATGTTTTTCATCCATGTTACAACAAATATCATTCAGGCAGTATGTTTTTTAAGGTGCATTGAATAACCTTAGAAAAATGGGTGTTTTGTCAGCTTGACTTTTAAAAAAATATTTGAGCTATATATTGCAGCTGCCCCAGCTTTACTGTTGTAATGTATTGTAATAATAATAACAATAATGATAATAATTGCAATAAAAGTACAGTATCTCTAATATCCTCAAATGTGTTTTTTTAACCTAATCTATGAAAACGCATTTTATACATATATTTGTGTCAAAATAACACATTTTGACACAAAAGTTGTGTTAAAATGACAAACAGATTAGTTGTGTCATAAATGACACACCATGTTTTGTCTCTGAGCTGATTCGGCACATGTGTTAAAATTTGACACATTGTGCGCTGTTTTTGACACATCTGTTTTAAGAGTGTAATCTCTTGTAAGAGTCCTCGAGGCTCAATGGGATGAACCTGTCTAAATAAAGGTTGAATGAAAACGGAGCAGAAATGAAGATGCTGAGGTTCTACTTAGGAGTGACAAGGATGGACAAGATTAGGAATGAGATCATTAGAGGTACAGCACATGTTGAGATAAAGTTAGGGAGGCCAGACTGAGATGGTTTGGACATGTTCCGAGGAGGGACACTGGGTATACTGGTAGAAGGATGCTAGAAGTGCAGCTGTCAGGAAAAAGACGAAGAGGAGATGGATGCAGTTAAAGAGGACATGGAGGTAGTTGGCATAAGGACAGAGGATGCAGAGGACAGAGATGGAGGAAAATGACTCGCTGTGGTGACCCATGAGGAGGGAAAGAAGAACAAGAAGAAGATTTTTGATTTTGACTTTTAACAAAACTTTATTTACACAGTAATTTAACACAACAGTTTTACAAGAAGGTGATCAGGTGAGTTCTCCCTGATCCAAATGGTGCATAAAACAATCATGTATACAGATTCACAAAATTCTCCAGGTGTCCAGTGTCTTTGTGGAAGCACAACTCCAGCGCCAGTTCTGGCCTTGATGGTGCACTTCCACAGAGCCACGGCATCAAGCTGAGGTCCAGCCTGCAGACAGGCAAACAGACATTTTTGCTTGGGCAAATAAAAAAAATTTAAAGTCTGGGATTTGGGACAAGAAGAAAAACAAGAACAAGAAGGACAAGAACAAGAAGACTCTCCGAAAGAAGGAAACACATTTTGGTGTTTTCATCAAGGATTGAAGACTTTAAACGAGTCACAATAGTAGGTTTTAAAGAGGGGGTGGGGTTGTCCAGAGTTTTTGGGTCCCAGACAATCTGCTCCTGCATGGGAGAAGTTGAGTTAAGATGAAAGCAAAACCTAAAAAAGTTAAGTCTGGTCCTCTGGACATTCAAAAAAAAACAAAAAAAAGTAGAAACGTTTCGTCTTTCGTCCAAAAGACTTCCTCAGTCTGAAGAGCTGTATTCAGCTCAGTCTTATGAATAGCACCCTCTCACAGTGGATGAGGATGGATGGATGAGTGGAGAGAGAGCTATTTATAAGACTGAGCTCAATACAGCTCCTCAGACTGAGGAAGTGTTTTGGACAAAAGACAAAACGTTTCTACTTTTTTGAATGTCCAGAGGACCAGACTTGGCTTTTTTAGATTTTTCTACCTGGATTATTGAGCATGCATCAGGGTATGAAAGCAAAACATTTCCTTCTCTCACCTGTTCACACACGTAGAACATATTCAGACTGAATGCGTCGTCCCGACTGGAAACGGTTTATTTGCGACACAGTGAAGCAGGAAGACGATGCCACGTTTGTCTCTAATGACTGTTTTCACCTCCACATACCCAACATGTGCATGCCTCTCTGACAAACGAGTGGAAAACAAAACAGAGGCCGCAGCGGCGGTAAAGCCGCATCAGTCATCATCAGGCGTGCTCACTCACTGTCAGCACTCCAGAGAATTACCTGCTCGGCTAAAACAAGGGCTTATTCACAACTTTCCTGGGCTTAATGACAGAGAACTTGCAGGAGGACGCCTGCTAAAAGTCAGGGTTTATTGCAGACAATTGCTGCTTCGCATGTAAAAAGTGGAGGGTCTGGAAAGTTTCAGGGCTGCAGAACATTTACGTGCAGGTCTGGAGCACATGGGGCAGAAAAGAGACTTTTCTACCAAGACGAGAACTCAGACAGAGACGTTTCCATCCACACTGATTTATGTCTCAGTGTTTTACCACCAATAATTGTTTGATCGTATTTGTATATTTGCTGAGGAGTTACTCAACCATTTCAAACGTACAAGATCAAGTTCCCAAAATACCTGACATGTTTAAATTTGTATGACAATTCAGAACTTTTGCCAACTTATTTTATTTTATTTATTTATTTTTTACGTGAAATGAACTTTGTGGATGGTAAATGTGTCTCAGCCTGACAAAGTGTTTGTCCATCACCCTCACCTGGTTCTCCTCCACCCGCCCATTGAAACTGAGACTGATCAGACTTGGGCAGATTAAAACTACAAGAGGTCAAAGTCAGATTTTCTAATGTTCTGTTCTGTTTAAAACCTGCGTTCACAAGAAAAAGAGAGAAATGAAACGTATTGCTCTGATAAAAACTGGTACATAGTGCAAATGAATAAAATTAGAAAGAAACAACTTAAATTTATTGGCTAATAATTGAAAATATGAAAAACAATGTACAGGATTATTTAAATGAATTTATTTTGTTTATTTCAAATTCATATGATTCTATTGGGGAAAACTGAAACCACTTCAAACAGAATCAAAACAAATATATGATAATAATAAATGCTAAAACATACTTGTTTAATGTTTTACGATCACCTACTCACCTGTAGTCCTGTAAATATTTTGACATATCTTCTGATTATTAGTTCTTTGTTATTTTGTTTAATGAATTAAAACAATGTGATTTTATGTGGGAAAGATAAAGTTACTTTTTTAATTTAATGCTTTTTAATGTATTAACCTAGTTGGGTTAGGTAGCAAAGATAAAAAAAATACATATACTGTATTATTACAAAACTGCCTATTTCTAAATATATATACAGGTAGTTCTCGGTTTACGGCGTCACCGGTTTACGAATTTCCGGACTTACGTTCGACCCCCGAACGGTCTAAATGCGTCATTACATTTTTACGCACACACTTGAATGTTGTACATAGTGTTGTAAATAGTGTTTACAGTATATGTGTTTATAGATGAATGTGTGGTGTAGCGTGTTCAGTCCCATGACGATAAATGGGTGTGCGGCACAGCGTTAGCATACATTTACAAGTATTTTTGCGGTTTACGTTCAAAATTCGGATGAACGATCGCCACGTGCGATCAATTCCAGTTTACATTCAAATCGGGTTACGTTCTGCCCGTAGGAACGGAACTCGAACATAAACCGAGGACTATCTGTATAAGATTTCTTGTTTCACCAAATGAATATTAACATACAAAAAAATAGCCAAAAAAATCAATTGTAAAGATAGACTATTATACAGATGAACAAAAATATTTTTTGAGCTAAATTATTTGGGAAAACATAGAACAAGTCTATTTTAACTGAACAAGCTGCTCGCTTCGGGTTTTGTAGATGCTGCTACTTCCTTCACCGCAGATGACAGCAGGTGCGGAGACACGTGCAGCTGGTGATCCAGTGATCCATCTGAAGCTTAATTGCACTTTTTTTTTTTTTTTTTTTACCTCTTTCAACTGGCTGGTCAGACCTGCCTCCTCCTCAACAAGTAGATTAACACAATTTTATATTGTGCATTCTTAATTAGTTTTCTTACTGCTTTGTGATTTGTAAAACTGTATCAAAAGCCAGAGACCGACCCGGCCTGCCCATCAAGCGCGTTATTTTGGCCCGGTTTGGGCCGGGCCCAAGTTAGAAATTGTATTTCTATAAGGCAATGCTTTCAAATTTTTCCTGTAGTCCCATGTTCAGTCCAGTCGTTGAGTGTATGTTTACGTTCATGAGACAGAGAACTGCAAATCACAGGTTATTCCATGGTCGAATGATGAGGTGCAAACCCTTTAATCAAATTTGGCAGATAAGCACACACAGTGTGAGCTCAATGAAGCGATGAGGAACAAGTAACTTTATCTTGGGATGTCAAAGATACTGGTGGCCCACAGCTACACTTGCACTTCTAAACAGTGCTGTGACAAGGTTTAAAAAATGAACTACTGGACAATAACGAATCACAACAAGAGCAGAGCTCCCGCTCAAGTTGAGTGAAGGACGCACTCTCAATGGAGACATGCCTACAGTTGATAAAACCAAATAGAAAAGAAGCTATTAGAGTGGTACTGTACTTAACAATGGAGATGCAGCTTGAATTTATGACAGCGGTGCATGTTAGGCTGATTGGTGACTCTAAATTGTCCCTAGGTGTGAGTGAGGGAGTGAATGTTTGTCTCGTTTGTCTATGTGGCTGTGTGATGGACTTGCGACCTGTCCAGGGTGTCCCCCGCGCCTCTGGCACAGTGACTGCTGGATATGGGCACTAGAGACTGAAAAAGAGGAATTGGGTAAAAGATAATGGATGGATGGATGCTATTCCTGTGTATGTGTCCAACTTAATGAGGTATGGATCGCCTGATCCAAATCTTGTTTAACAAGAAAAGTCTAAAATCATCTTCTGTGGTCAACATTAATCTAGGAAGCAGCTGTGGCTGAGTGGTTAGAACAGCCATCCTCCAATGTGAGAGTTGGAGGTTCAATTCCAGCAGCAATCACGTGTTGAAGTGTCCCAGGGCAAGACACTGAACCCCTCATTGCCTCTGATGTGTGTCCCATCAGTGTATGAATGTGATAAAGCACTGATTATTATTTGTATAGATCTAGTAGAGTGCTGTACAAATGGGTAGATGAGGGCACAGATTGTGTTGTAAAGAGCTTTGAGTATCTTGATAAAATAGAAAGATGTTATATAAGTACAGTCCATTTACCATTTAAAGTCCTAGAATTGAGTTTTGACACCTGGAAAAAAAAGCTCACTTTATGACAGAAAACTGAAGTTATAGCTCTGAACATCCAGGTCTAAAAACCATGCCATTGATATATTAAAGGAAATGTATTTTAAAAAATTAAATAGTAAAATAGACTTTATTGCTTTTCCATCTTAAGATACTCAAAATTCTTTACAGCACAATCTGTGCCCTCATTTACCCATTCATACAGCAGTCTATTATATCTTTACAAAGAATAATCAGAGCTTTATCACATTTATACACTGATGGGACACATCAGAGGCAATGAGGGGTTCAGTGTCTTGCACAGGGACACTTTGGCATGTGACTGCTGGTGGAATCAAATCCCCAACTTTTGCATTGGAGGACGACTGCTCTAACCACTCAGCCACAGCCGCCCCTAATTAAATGGGTTCAAATCTGCCTATTTTCATCACAAACATGTATTACAGTAGATTAAATCTTAAACAAAGAGGCAGCTGCAAGGTGGGTACACAGTGGGCTGAGGCAGGTACGATGTACGAGGAGGTTGGCACTAGAATAACACGCACAGTCCAGGAATAGTTTTGTCAACTGTGCACATAGAAATCGGGCAGGATCTTCAAAAAAATGTTCTTTCAACACAGCCACATGGCTCGTTGGTCACTTGGTGGCAAACCCTCAGAACTATTTCTTGCCGCTTTCTTTTAGTCACCAACCAGTCAGAGCCCAGTGAGATACAACTCTGAGCAGGTGGCTCCTTGACAAGAGGATTTCTGTAGCCGTCAACAAGTTTCTGATGTAACTCTGGCTGGATATGTGACCACTCTGCCTGGCAGAATTGAAAGAGTTTATTTAAATTGCTTGAGTTCCTGACACGGGCCTAACTTTTAATCACAGGGCACTATTTTTTAATGGGAATTCATAAAGCGGGGGGGGGGGGGGATGACAGCAGGTGGCTACATCAGCCTGTTTCACTTTTTACATGATTTAGAAGTTGTGGGGAATAATAACAGCAGAAGATTTCAGAGCATTTGGATGTTATTGCACTGTGGCTTCACTTTTTACACCAAATGACTGAGTTTTATACGCAGCCTGCCTATTTCACTCAGCCCCAGATGTTAAACTACCCCAAGTAAACACAATACAAACACATCTGCAGCTCGCTGCAATAAACAGTGTGAAAGCTTTTTTATACGGAGTCATCCAGATGATGTTTCAATGTTGTCTGTGAGGTTTTAGCTCACAATCATCCTTTTGTACGTCTTTTTATTTATTTTTATTTTTTAGGCTGTAAAACCCCAAGATGGGAACAGCTAAAGGTTGAACCTAAAAAGTGCAGTCTACTCAAAGGATCTGTTTCATTCGGCAGATTTAAGGGAAACTCTACCCTCCAAGCTGTTTAAATGCAAAGTGTTGCGCTTTCTTGTAGCCTCAGGCTCATTGTTTTAGCTGGAGGCGAGAGCCTTAACGGAGGCAGGCTTGCTGCAGTTCCAGTCACTGTTCTGAGGTAGACTTCAACGCAGTCAGTTTGAAACTGACTGGTTGGGCCAAAAACACATACCAAAATGTAAACTAACGCTGCTTTCCTGCTGTTGCTTGTTTTCTCATTGTAAAGTGTAGAACTGTGCTAAAACGTAACGCCAAAGTTGATAAAAATCACATTGAAGTGCTGCCACTAAATTTCAGAGCTTTTCATTTTGTCTAGGGATGGCAGAAAGGGCAGAGTACCACATCATGTCCCACCCTCAGACATTTCCACGGGGCCTCGCTCCAGACTACAGAGAGGTTCCTGTAGGGACAACACTGGGCCGAAGAGGCCGAAACCTTTTCCCTCAGCAAGCCTTTCAGCCTCACAGCAGGACTCTGAATAAAGCAACTGCAGTGTTTGGCCACGCTGGAGGCAGGCTGGTGGTGCCTAACACAGGTGAGCCAACAGTGACACAATCGGATTGGATTTGATACTTCTGTGATGTAAACGTCAGTTTTTCCAACATTAAACTAGACAACACATCTGTAACTGAGCACACTGAAATTTCAGCACAGCTGATAAATGTCAGGGTTTTTCAAGTTCCAGTGACGTTACTCATTCATCAAGACGACTTGTTTTACTAGGATAAAAGTCCAGAAATTAATTCTTACTGCATTAGACAATTATTTTGATGTTTCATCACCTAAATTTAAAAAAAGCTATCATTTTGGTAACACTTGTTTCAGGGAACATAAACTAATCTTTTAATTAGGTGATCATAAACAAGAAAAATAATGTCATAATATGTATTAAGTATTCTGAATGACCCAATTTAACAATAAATATGTTATTTCCAAGATGTTTATGTTTCAATTTTTTGTCTACTGAAAGCAAACATAAAGCACAAGGTGTCAAAAAGGTGCAGGACTTCAAGGACTTGGGGTCCACTGTCCAGGAAAATGGAAAGTGTGGTAAAAAGGTGAAGAAGATAGTCCAGGCAGGATGGAGTGGATGGAGAAAAGTTTCAGGAGTGAATTGTGACAAAGGTCAAAGGAAAAGTTTACAAGCCAGTGGTGAGACCAGCTATGTTGTATGGTCTGGAGACAGAGACATGGACAAAAAGACAGGAGAAAGAACTGGAAGTG
>JARVGV010000111.1:28631397-28645702 GCA_031762435.1 Hypsolebias longignatus | reverse complement strand
GTGTGTGTGTGTGTGGGGGGGGGGGGGTCAGTGGGTAGGTGAAGGTGGGCTACGTCTCTCTCTCTCTCTTTCTCAAGGAAAACACAGCACTCCATTGTTCTGCTACCTTTGCGTTCCATTCCTCACCTCTGTCCGTTTAAAAAAAAAAACGACAGAGGATCACTCCCCTCCTCTAAACACAACCTCCCGCCGCCTCCTCCATCATCTCACCCATTTTTTTTTTCTTTTTGATTGTTTTTTTTTTTTTTTTACTGCAGCTAAAACTGATGCACCGACATAAAACTTCAGCTCTTGTATCGGTCTGTTGCCAACGGGAGGGAAAACGAAGTGGGGAGGCGCATCAATTACAACCGGGGCCCGGTGTGAATTTATAGCTGCAGTTTGATGTGTGCGTGTTTCAGGTATTTCTTTGAGAGTGTTTCCAAGTTGTGCAAGTGTGAGTGCGCAAACCAAAGAGGTGAAGAAGGAATACCTCTTAGGGCTGATGGGAGTCTTCAGGTGTTTTTGTCATGCAGCAGATCCCGACAGGCCCTCACACGCCGCCCGCTGCTCCACGTTCGAAAGCTAAGGTTCAGTGTGTACAAGGTGGGGGGTGGGAGGGGGAGCAAAAGATGGATGTGGAAACATGCAGGGGGCAAACATGCCTGATCATAAGCGAGAAGGGGGGTGCAGCGGGGGCTTCTGCTTTCTGTGATGCATGTGAACAAAGTCAGAGAGGCTCAGGAGCTGCATCCCTTCTCCTCCCCCTTCCTCCCCATCTGCCTCGAAAACGCCAATCCATCAAGTCCAGTAAGCCCTCAGCTACTTTGATGAGTTTCCCAACAATAAAGTCATTCTTTACAGTGAGTTAAAGCACAACCGAGGCAGGACTACAAAGTCAAAAGGCCTGAGTTATGGCAGGAGTGCAGAGCAAACTCATACCAAGATAAGACGGCAGATGATTATGAGAGAGCAGGAAATCACCTGGCGCAGGTTGTGGACAGGGCGAGGTGCTGTAAACGCTGAAGTGTTTGAATAAGGCATTCCATAAACAGGGTTTGGAGGACGTCATTTAAAACACTGTCATGGTCGTGCCCAAAATAAAGCAGCTTAAAGAAAATCTGTGAGCGTTTGTTCCAATAAACTGGTGGTTTTGAGAAAAATGTACAGAATCTTTAGCATAAGGATCATTGTGACCAACTTATACAAGTTTAAAATACATAAAAATGGTAAATGGACTGTACTTATATGGTACCTTTCTATCTTATCAAGATACTCAAAGCGGTTATCGGTGCCCTCGTTTAACCGTTCATGCAGCACTCTACTAGATCTCTACAAAGATTAATCAGAGCTTTATCACATTTATACACCGATGAGGCACATTGGAGGCAATGAGGGGTTCAGTGTCTTGCCCAGGGGCACTTCAACATGTGACTGCTGGTGGAATCGAACCACCCAACTCTCCCATTGGAGGACAATTGATCTAACCACTCAGCCACAGCTGCCCTGCTTCAGAATTTCAACAAGAAAAACTCAACTTATGAAGAAAACATGTTTAAATACCAGTAATAAAGTGTTTTCTGCTTCGTGATTGTGTAATTTTATCCCTGGCGACACAAAACGAGAAGAAACCCACGACCAAATTAAAATGTGCTCTCACAAACTGTTCCAAAGTAATTGCGAGTGAAATTTTAAAGTGCATTTCCCACTTTTACCCGTTTGAGGTCAGGGATTATGCCAGGACATGTACCAGACCGGCCCGACATTCTTCCCACTGCAGAGGAGTCGTGATAGCCAGGGGCAAATTCCACCGAGCAATGATAGCAGCGCCTATGATAAATATTTGTCGTACAGACCTGTTTTATTAGCTATGGCAATTAGAACAAGGTTTGTAAGCCCACTGTAACGGGATCTGCAACCTTTAGGATGAAGTGCCTGAAGGCAGGAAGGCGTCCTTACCTTGACACGAGTCTTCCACTTCTTCAAAGCCAGGTTTGCATCGACACTGTCCAACTGGTACCACCCACTCCCCGTGCAAAGTGCAGTAGATCTGGGGTATCTTCTGACTCTCTGCATTTTCCACACATTTCCCGCTCACCTCCTTGAGTGCCTGGTTCTCTCTTCCGGCCACAGTCTCAGGGAACACCGCAAGGCTCTTCACTGTGGCCGGGCAAGTTTTGTAGTACACTCTAACCATAACAATAGCAACGCAGGCTCCGATGTCTTGAAAGGCCAGGTAGAAACCTTTCCGAGAGAGGCTCTCCACAACCTTTGTCTCTTTGTTGATGTGCATTTCGTTTTTCTTGGTGATCTCATCAGGCGCTATGGTGGCCACCTTCTTAAACTGGCCCTTGTGGAAGGTGGTGCCCACGTCCGCGTCCGCCTCCAACACGAAGAGGTTGAAGGTTTCCTTGCAGGTTAGCGAGGCCCCGTCGAACGAGTTGCAGTCGCGCACGATGAACTGCAGCTCCACGAAAACCCGCGAGGCCGAAGCGTGCCGCTGGATGAAGGTGGTGCGCAGCCAGTTGTCCTGCTCGCGCTCGTCCACGTTGCAGACGTAGTAGGTGTAGAACTGAGAGCCGTTCAGGGTTCTCTGGTGGACCTCCCACTGAAACAAAACCACAGAAGCCAAACAGGTTAGAGGTAGAAAAACGAGGGGGCTTCCAAGCACGCCGGCTGAACCAGCACTCAAAGGATCGCCAAATAAAGGAGCAACCATTTAACCATGAGGGTTCAGCCACTGAAATTTGAGCCTGGAAACCAAAACAGAGACACTGTTAAACACTGCCCGTGAAGACTTTTCTGGTCCTTCACAGTAAAAATACATTTTCTACCAACAGAACTCCACTTTGTGAGCCTCACAACACAACAGACCTCAAAGCATTTTGCCTGACAATGGATTTGTGCCTTTGCTGGAAAAAAAAAAAAAAAATCACATTTTTTTGTTCGTTGGGGGGATTTTATTTTACATTCGTTGGCTTCTTCTCTCAAATAGCATTGCTGCTTGCATACTAACTATACGCTGCCACAGAAATGTTTGGAGGACAAAAAAGTGACAACAACTTCTAACCTTGGCTCAGGAGGAACAACTGGCCCCCGCGGAGGCAGAAGCTGCGGTTTGCTTTCTGTATGTAGCCACTGTGCCGTTAATTAAAGGAATGTGCTTTGCTGGCAAAGTGTGTGGCTCTGAATAAAAACGTCGACGAACAGCGCGTGTCGACTAAACAGCTGGTGGACATTTTTATAACACAGAGAAACCGTTTAGCGACACACAAAAATATGAAACTTTGAACATTGAAGCGGCGACATCTTTGAGAAAGTTAGGTGAACCACCGAGCAGCATGCCTGCACATGCCTTTGAGTCATCAGCACATGAAATGAGGCTATTTACAGTGAATCTGCATGAGCCCGGCTGGTCAATTACTCTAACCGCACCATGGAGGAAGGCGCACATCTCTTTAGTGCACTGGCAACGAGACAACCACAGAATTTGGGATGCATCACTAAAACGCAGACATTTTCCCCTGGTGTAAGGAAAAGGTAGCTGGAGCCCCTACTCCCCCCCCCAAAAAAAAAAAAATTTTTTTTTAAAAAGAGCCACCACATGCTGCAAACTTTAAAAAGTTAATTGCTCTCTAACACACAATTCTGGAGTTGAAGCCTCGAAACCACAAGAGGCCACAAGTATTTCCAGTTCAGAGCAAGCTCCTCTATCTGCATGTGCTCTTTGGGAAGCATGACCCTCACAGCCACACTTAAAAGACTTTATATGTGCTAACACACACTCGAGGAGAATTACGCAATCAAATGTTCAAATGTGTGTGTGCACCGGAGCACCTTCCTGGGGCAAATTCCTATCAGAAACGTGGGAGTTGAGGTTGCCAGAGAGATACTCACCCCGGTCCTCTCTCTCTGAGAGCTGTCTCCTTCACTGGGGGACCATGTCAACCAGCCCAGCTCTCTTCCTGCTGCCCTCATGTCCAAAAGCACCTCTGTGGAGACAAGGAGACACTTGAAACTGAATGAAATGACCTGATTAAGACAAAAACATTTCTCTCGTATCCAGACTTTGATATGCTTTATGATGATGATGATGATGATGATGATGATGATGATGATGATGATGATGATGATGATGATGCACTGAAGAAGGTAAACTTGACTTTAGGATCAGATCTCAGAGGGATTGAAGTGGTGACAAACTAGAAGCAGCTCACCTGCTGCTGCTGTTAGAAACTTTCCAGCAGCTTCGCCATAAATGTAGTTTTACACAACTGAAAACACGCATGTGTCATTTTTATGTTTTCTTTATTTATTTTAAGTTTCCTGGTTTTAAAGTTAATCCGCGGAGCTTCTCCCGCATGGCAGCGCGTGTTGCCTTCACAAACGCAGATTTCACGCCAAAGCAGAAAAAAATAATAATTTAATAAAAAGTTTTAAAATATAAAACGCTCACCTTCTTTAGCTTCCAGCGTCCTTAAGAAGCCGTTAATGAGAAGGTAGGATAAAAAGAAATGCCTGAACCCGACAGAGGAATCCATTTGGGAAAGTTTGCCTCCGCTCCCTCCGCTCCTTTGGCTCTGGGCGACTCCGAGCGGCGGCTCATTCACACAAACGACTCGGTGCGCGCGCGTCACTGGCTCCGCCCACTGGAATGTGCAAGTCCCCACGTGTACGCGCGAGCGCTCAGTTGCTGGATGGAATAAATAAATAGGCAGAAACTTTTCCCTTTTTTTTTTTTTTTAAATTGAGTAATGAAGCATTAACAAAAATAAATAAATAAATAAATAAATAAATAAATAAATAAATAAATAAATAAAAAAAACAGATGTTCAGAAAATATAATTTGGGGAACATAGGTTCCAATAATATGGAAGCCAATTTCCACCATGAAAGAAAAATAAAAGCCCAACAGGAAGTCATAATTTCGACTTTTAAAGCCATAATTACAAGAATAAAAGTGATCATTTCAAGTTTTAATGTCATAATTACGAGAATAAAGTCATAATTATGACTTTTATTCTCGCAATTATGACTTTTAAAGTCGTAACAATGACTTTTATTCTCATAATTATGACTTTAAAACTCATAAATATGACTTTTATTCTTGTAATTATGACTTTAAAAGTCTAAATCATGGCTTTAAAAGTCGTAATCATGACTTTTATTCTCGCAATTATGACTTTTAAAATCGTAACAATGACATTTATTCTCGTAATTATGTCTTTAAAACTCATAAGTATGACTTTTATTCTCGTAATTATGACTTCAAAAGTCTAAATTGTGGCTTTAAAAGTCGTAATTATGACTTCCTGTTGGGCTTTTATTTCATAGCGGAAATGGGCTTTGATACTGAATGCTATATAAAGTGGCGATGAAAAGATGTATACATTACATACCTTTATTTAAAATAATTGTTTGAAGGCAAAGGGACAGACATTGAATGAATGAATCCATGTGCTATGCAGGAAAACTACTGGTGTCTGACAGGAAGTTGCTCAGTGTCTGGCAAATATGGAAGCCCATTTGTGTCATAAAAGAAAAAAACAAAAAGCCCAACAGGAAGTCATAATTTTGAGTTTTAAAGACATAATTATGAGAATAAAAGTCATAATTTTGACTTTTAAAGTTATAATTTTGACTTTTAAAGTCATAATTGTGAGAATAAAAGTCATAATTTTGAATTTTAAAGTCATAATTATGAGAATAAAAGTCATAATTATGAGAATAAAAGTAGTAATAATTCCAAGTTTTAAAGTCAAATTTTGATTTAAAGTCATAATTATGAGAATAAAGTCATAATTTTGAATTTTAAAGTCATAATTTTGACTTTTCTAATTTAATTTCAAAGTTTGCCCTTTTGTTTTTAGAAGTGTTTTCTTGTTTGTTAAGCATCTAAACTCCCAACCTGAGTCATTCAGGCCTAAAATAAAGCTCCCAAACCCCAAAGAGTGGATCTCTGTTGTGCTGACACACAGACAACGATAAAAAGAACCAACTTTACTATTTGTTCCCTGTTATTTACTTAAATCTATGACAAATATAAAAATATTACAGTTTAACAAGTCATCTAATATTTTTTCCAACTATAAGGTTATTCTTAAAGAGCTGTTAGTTGAGATAAAAAAAATAACTGAAATACCTTCATAAAGCCTGAAGAACTATGGATCAACGTTGAAAACAAAAAACAAAAACAAAAAACCATAAGAAAGTCTGACTTAAAATAAATCAATTGAAGCATTTTAAAACTTTTACATGTAGCTGTATATTGTTTAAAAATGCAAAAGGAATGCAAATAAATCCAAAAGTTAGCAAGCAACAGGATTATTTATATACAGCTGTTCATGTGATGAGAAGTTATTTATAAAAAAAGAAAAGAAATCAAACACAAAGGAGAGCAGCATAAAGAAGGAACAAACTATTTACACATTTACAATGACGGTTCTAGCACCGAGTCTACCTTTGACCCAGAGGTGAGCAGTTAAAATGTAAATGGAGAAGATGAATGGAAAATGTGTGTGACCTGAACACTCATGATTTAGTCATTCACTTTTTCTCCTGGTTGTGTCTTGTTTTAACTTTTAATCCAGCTTAATGGATGAAATTATTGAGCATGAGTTCTCTTGCAGATGCACAGAATCACCAACTTGTACTGATCAAAGAGCTCCATCCTCCTGCTGTACATTGTAGGATCTGTTTCTTCGCCTCTCTTCTGGTCCAGCCTGCATTAAAGTATTTGTAGAGCTGAATAATTTAATCCTCAGCTGACAAGACGGTGATGGAGTCGACGGTCAGACATTTTGTCTTCCTATGGCCAAACATTTCTACAACGTCCAACATGTTGTTCCTCAACGTTGATTGGTCCCATCTCTGCAAAATTGGAGAGCCACTGCAGGTGGTGTGATCTGAGGTGTACTATGAGCAGAAATGGATACAGGACACCTGCAGTGCGCCGACATACCAAGGTTCATTCGGAGGCTTATACCCAAGAAACATGTTTAACCCTCATACCCATCCAAAACAGCTTCTCACTCAGCAGCATCTTCAACGGAGGCTGGTAAGCAAAGTGAAAAGAGTCAATGACCGGTTCACAACTGGTCCAATAGGTCAGAACCAGCCTCCTATAAGGACTAAACAGTGTGATTTCCTGAACACTTTTCTGCAACAGGCTCAGGTTGGTGTGGAGGTTGGAGTTGTTGGAGTTGGGGGTTGCGATCCAAAGAGCCCAGCAAGAGATGGGGTGGGGGGGAGTGTGGAATGATTTAATGACAGAGAAGGTGATGAAACTGGTGGAATGTGGGGTGAACCAGCAAAGCAGCTCCAGTGCTGAGCGTGTTGAAAAGCAGCTTCGTTTATGTAAAAGCATCAATTTCCAAGCTACAAGTTCATGGAAAATATCATTAAAACTATAGCGAGCTTCTTTGTTTGTGATAATTAGCGTCACCGAGTGGTCCAAAAGTTCTGCTTTCTTCTGGGGAGCAAAGTGAAATGAATGACGGATTAAAATGGTTTTGTTTTACTGTTTCAATTACTCCAACAGTTTTATCGTCCTCTGCTACTAAAAAGAAAACAATGTGAGTTTAACAAAAGAGAAGAGTAACTTAATTTAGCTTCAAGGTTCAAGGTTCTTCATTGTCATTCGTATATCCCATGTGGTGAATGAGGTGGAACGAAATTTTGTACACAGGGTCCCAGTTACATCCAACAATAGCAAAAATATAAATTGTAAAATAAAACAGTCATAATTATCTAAGATGTGAACTAAGAAATATGCTAAATGCTAAACACGTAATAGTGCAATAACAACACGCCGAACAACAGCAGCACGAACATGAGTCTGTGTGAGGAAACAAGTACGAATGAATACAGCAGGATGAAAAAAATCAGCAGCATGAGATCAGCAGCATGGATAATCAGCAGCACATGTCAACAATCAAGTGGCAATTACAGTGATTTTTTTTTGTTTAAATCAGTGATAATCCTGATTAAGGATTTATGAGTCTCATGGCTTCTAAATTGTGTAGGTCCCAGTTACACCCAAAATAGCAAAAAAATAAAAAAAACAAAAAGAATATAAAGTATGAAAAGAAACAGTACTAATCTAATATACAGTATGCTAAACACTAAATAACATGGTACTGTATATTATATACGAGCTTATGAGTTAAGTACGTCAATTCAGGAAATGTCTTTTAAAAGGCATCTTTAAATTATATTGCTGTTTTTACTTTTAAAAATCCCTCTGCAGCAAAGGATCCAACGCCTTCAATCCAAAAGCTTCAAGGTACAAAAGTATTGTTTCAAGGGGACATTTTGGAGATTATTGCACAATTGATGACATTATTATTAAGTCATTACAGCACTTGGAGAGTTCACCTTTTTAAAGGATATAAATCAAATTAATACTAATATTAATAGAAGTGTGATATTTCTGGGATATGGGCACCAGAGACCCCTGCAAACCAAAAAAGAAAATGTGGGTAAAGATGATGGATGGATGGATGGATGGATGGATGGATGGATGGATGGATGGATGGATGGATGGTTGAATGGATACTTCTGTCTCTGCTGAATTTCATTAAATCTGGTGATGTAGTTTTTGATAAAAGATGAGGTACAACCAGGAATAAGGTTTGGGATCATGCATTGTCTCTCGTAGGATTCACCATCTTTCATTTTATAAACTGTAAAACAACCATTGTTATCTTGTAATCTGCAGAATGGAATGGCCAAAGTGCAAAGTTTCTCTGTAGAGCATGATAACTGTGATCCAGCTGCATCTGTAGCCACTGAGATGGATCTGATTCCTCTTTTCCATTAAACTTGAAGTTGGTTCAAATCAGTATGGCTTCCTTAAGACGGCTGATGTGTGGGAACATGTTAGTAGTTTGTGTTACTGGTGGTGAGGGGAGGGCACAAATTGACCTGATGTCCCTAAATGATTTGCTAAAATTGAATAATTTCCATTTGATACTATTTCTATCTTAACATGTGATTCTTGACCTGCCATTGTGTATCTGTTCCTACCAAATTCAACCGGTCGAAGCAGATGGACGCTTGTCCTGAGTCTGGTTCTGCTAAAGGTTTATTCCTCATGAGGGAGTTTTTCCTTTCCACTGTCGCCTTCATGCTTGCTCAAGATGAGAGCTCTACGATGGAGTTAAACACAAAGCAGTCTGCTCCTCAGATAAATAATGTGAAATTAATATTTTTATATATGAATGTTTCTGTTCAATGCCCTGAGATGACTTCTGTTGTGACTTTGCACTATATAAATAAACTGAACTGAATTGAATTTAAATCACACATTTTTTTATGAGGGATATTTATGATTCCTGCATTTTAAATTTTTTATTGCACCTAACACTGAAACATGCAGAAAGCAGAATGTTACATTTGCATTATTTAGTTCATATGGGGACTGCCAGATTCTACAGTCCTGTAGATTGGCAGACACCTGTTATTATTCACCTGACAAGGGTTTCTTAACTTTATACCTTACTTTTCCGTCAGCATTAATGCAGCCTGGGCTGTAATGTGTACCCCTACAAATGTTCTATTAAAACGAACCGGCTGGATGTATCAGACGATACTCAACATATTAAACAACAATGGCAAATGGAACTAAATGTCATTTTGGACGATGACTTGGGAGAATATTTATTTTGGTTGCCACAGGGGAATCGGGAGCCAACTCTGGAAAGAGTTTGATTGGAAATGCAAAATTAGTTTTATTGTCAAACTCCATTCAAGACTTTTCTTTCTGGGCATGACAATAACGGTGACTGTTGGAGAAAATGTGGTCTAGTGGGTGACCACACCCACATATTTTGGGACTGCCCTCAGGTGCAGGACTTCTGGAAAGGTGTCAGGGATGTGTTGGAAAGGTTATTAAAGATACAAATCCCTTTTGACCCTGTCATCTTTTTTTTACTTGATGAGTTCCCTGATCATCTCACTCATGACCAAAGATCTCTGATACTTTGTCCATATTCTCCTCATGACGGCAAGAAAAATGATCACGGTCAATTGGATGAAATCCGACCCACCAACTATTGATCAGTGGATTCCAAAAATAAGACAAATGCACATAATGGACCAATTAACAGCTCAACTTCAATTTAAAACTTGGAGCTTTGGAAGGCTGTGGGACCTATTGTGGATTTTCTTAAACAAGTCTCTCTTGTTGTTGTTTTTATTTTTGTTTTAATTTTACCCTGCACAATGACATGTGTATATTGTGTTTTTATTTTTGCTATTGAAAAGGAGGCCCAGTCTCAAGACTAAACAGTTTGTATGTGATTTGCCTTGTTCTTGTTTGGCAAAGTTAAAGTTAAATAAATAGAGCACAAGAAGGCATCATAGGACTGCTCAGACATCTGACCAGATATCAAGCAGCCTGCAGGGCAGTCATTTGCATGAAGAAGCTGATTTCTTTTTAAATATACAGTATTTCAGATTCAATGGGCTTGTGCAGAGGCTGAAGCTGTTTTACATGATGTGCCTTTGTTCTGAGCATCCACGCATACAGAAGAAAAATCCTCGTGACAAGTGGAAAGAGATGTATTCTTATAAGCATAATAGCATTTCTGAACACCAAACACTTAACGGCACAGCTGGCGCAGCGATAGCTGCTCATAATTCATGGGAAATATCCCAAAAATGTAGCACCCCACCATCCCTGTTGATTAACTGTGGTTAACAAAAAAAAAAAAAAAAACAGGTTTAATCTACATTTCACTCTGTTTCAGGAGGGTCTGTGGGAGTGAAAGTGTGGGAGTTCAGAGAGACTGGAGATGTGGAGGAAAGTCTTTTACCTGGCAACGGGCGCGGAGAGGAATTTGTTGCACAGTGTCACTGCAGTAAAAATGTAAACTAATACCTACAACAATAAGGGGATGCTGTGTTTTACATCTCGTCTCCCATTCCTCTCCTCCTCTCTGTGAATGCAACACTTCAACCAAAAGGCTGGACCCCAACAGTTTTTTCCCAGTTGTGTTTACCTTGGAGCTCCTGGTCCTCACAATGGGTCATTACAATATAGTGTGTAACTGATTGGACACGGGTTCCCCACTCTTAAACACACACATGCATTGTTGTTCAAACACCTGATGCTGATTCTGCAAGAAAAGAGTTGGGCTTCTGCTGGTCAGGGCGGTCTCAGGCCCCCTCCATGCTCCCTTGTGCCCTCTGGGGGCTCCAGTTTCACAAAGGGGGGTTTCCCAGCAAAGGCTCCAGTTCTAGTTTGCTGCCAGTGCATACCCAGCGCTGCTTCTGTCTGCTCCAGTATTTCCTCTGTCAAATCACCAACTTCAGCCCTGGGAAAAAAAAAATGTTCCGAACATCAAGTTTTGGCTGGACCAGAACTGTTTTCCTTGGGGATGGGGGTAAACAAGCAAATCAACTAAAAAGTTGTGACTTCCAAAGCAACGCAGCGGTGAGGGTGTTTCATTAGAGACGGAACAATAAGAAAACTGAGCTCCACATAAACGTAGAAGAACAGAAGCTCATTATTCTCCAGTGGAATGTTGATTGGAAAGCCACATTCACAATTAAAGTTTTGAACCTAATTTGTTCATTTACACAATATTCAAACCATAAAACCCCCACTTAAAAACAAAATCTGAATTATAATTTAGCAACATAACGACTTGGCTTCACAGTGGATTACTGGCTGTGGAAAAACATGTTCTCAGCTCCTTTATTTAATATTTACAATGTTTATTTGTAAAGCCTGCAGCACGGTGGCTCAGTTGGTAGAGCTGACGCATCTTGGCGAGAATGCTGTCAGATTGAATCCCGACTTGGGACCTTTCTGGGCGGAGTTTGCATGTTCTCTCCATGCATGTGTGTGTGTTCCCTCTGGATACTCCAGCTTCCTTCCACATAGACAAATGCAGGTTAGGCTAAAGGCTCCCACAGACCTGGGCGCACCGTGAGCCGTACACTGTTCGCACTGTCCGCATGCGGTCGAGACTTCATACTTGAGCGCACACCTGATGGGCTGCAGCCCAGCTCCGCAGGCAAGGGGCGTTTACCTTCGGGACAAATTGAGGTAATCGATTGGTCATTTGCTGACACGCCCACTGGACTGATTGACAGGTCGCTAAAAAAAATCACACACACACAAAAAAAAAAAACACACAATAAATAAATAAATAAATAAAATGAGAGCTGGCAGCCCAGGAGCAGCTGTGTTCTGTTTATATGTTGTTAATAAAAAAATTACTTTTTTTTTTTTTTTAAACAGGGAGTGCTGGCCCTGCAGCCCACAAATCAGACCGGCCCACCAGGAAATCTCCAGACCCTGCCGCAGCCACGCTGGACCTGATTTTAATTAGCGCATGACAAATTCCTTAATTTCTCACAATTTCAGTCATGGCGTCAATGAACGAGTATGAGATCGCTTGCCTCTTGGAAAAACAAAAGAAAAGAAAAGGCCTTTAAACCAGACCAAGGATGAAGAAGGAATTTAATGCGTTGGTGTCACATACAAAACAGTCCGTCGCCGGGCCGTTTATTGTACAACACCGAGTACGAGTACACGGCTGTAAAAATTGACCTTTGCCTGGATATGCCTTGCGGGCGTCCGCTTCGAGTCTAATCCGGTATGCGCGGACATGCGTGGACTGAAACACGCCCAAGTCTGTGGGATCTTAACTGGTAACTCTAACCTGTTCCCAGGTGTGAATGCTTCTCCTGTTTGTCCCTGTTATAGACTGGAAACCTGTCCAGGGTGTCCCCCTAGCACAGTGACAGCTGGATATGGGCACCAGTGACCTCTGCAACCTGGATAGGAAGAAGAAGTGGGGTAAAGCTAATGGATGGATTTGTAGAACCAGTTAAAAACTAATTTCAGCAACAGCCTTGATCTATCTGGAGCTGCTTTAGTGGAAAACCCCCGAAAGCCCACTTAAAACCGAAGAATACCATGAATCTCTCTGAGCTTTGAACCCCTAAAACCCAACCTGCCTTCATGTTCGCTTTGATTCTCGCACCTCATCCTCAGGACAGAGATGGGACGTCTCCACGACTCTACCTTCAGGTTTTATTTTAGGATGGATGAAATCCGAAGCTGCTTAGAAAGGAGAGGAAGAAGACGTTGCCTCATTTCCATACGTATACGACTGATAATGTGAGCGCCCGAGGGGCCGCATGTGCATCATTCCAAGCTGATACCACTGTTGGAAACGTATCGTTCTTTGTAGTGCAGAAACTAAAGGCTAATGCAGGATGTAAACTGAGAACTGAAAGGAAATGGAATGAAATGGGTAGAGAGGGGGCTGATTGAGGTAATGTGTTTCTTGTTGGGGGCTGGGGGGTACCAGGGAGAGTTGCATGCACAGGTGTAAAGCAGCTACTGCGGCTGCTGTGGACGGGCAAACAGGGGGGCCATTGTTCCCTCAGACACACACACATAGCGGGCAACAAGTGTGGCCCTGACCAGCGCATGTGGGACTACAACATCGTCTCATCTGTTAGTCTGATTAGCTTCATAGTCCGGCTCCTCCATCTCCCCACCACCATTACCTGATCCTTTTCATCCCTCGGTTCAGGACCCGGCATGAGAAAGTATCCTTGTCCGAGATTTACTGGCTCCTGATAAGGGCGATGCTGTGGGTGGAATTAAGAAGCGGGGTCAAAGTGCGCCAGGCTGTTTGAACAGATGAATTGCAAATGACCAACCGGCGAGCCATGTTCGGCGTGGACTGTTCACAGTTTAACAAAAAGATAACGATCACTTTGACGTTTCACTCGACAAACTCTCCCTCTGCGCGAACTGAAACCACGCGGCACTAATCACTCTGGTTGCTGTAGATGCTAAGCCGGGTTTTCTCAAATCAACATACAAGGCAAACATCTGTAAATTGTATAAACGTGCACGCTGCTTTCATGTGTGCGGTAATGAGCAAGTGTTGGGGTTAACGTGGTCCTGCGTGTGTTTTGAGGTGAGGGGGCTCCGGGGCATGTATGGAGCCATGTGTTGACTTGTAATGTAAACCGCCCATGTGCAGTTGGCTTCAGTGTGGTCATTTGTATTTCAATCGTCTGAAGGGGCCAGCGCTGAGGGGGAACACTCAGAGGCAGCTGATGGTGACTAATCTCCTGCTTTATTATTCTCTTCAGAGTTGTATATGGGTTGTCAGTAACGTTAATACGAAACACGTTGAATGTCGTCTGCGCTACAACAAACTCAGTTACAGGTAGTCCCCGGTTTACGGCGTCATCGGTTTACGGAATTTCACGTTTACGGCCGCCACCCCAGTGACGTCATCACACCTCACGTTGACTTTTTTATGCAGCATTTTATATTTTTTCCGTTTTT
>JARVGV010000111.1:28619570-28631297 GCA_031762435.1 Hypsolebias longignatus | reverse complement strand
TTCTTTGGAAAAACAAAACCCCACGTATTAGTTTAAAATCATTACAGAAATCTAAGGATACTGGAGGACTAGAACTTTCCAATTTTAATCATTATTATTTAGCCAATAGGTTACAATATTTCTCAAAGTGGTTACATCCGAATACATTACATGAAACTTGGATAGACGTAGAACAAACTTTATGCAATAATACGTCATTGCTCCGTACGTTGCCTTTTTTATGCAGCATTTTATATTTTTTTCGTTTTTTTAGGGTATTTTGTTAGCCAACTGCTTAGAAACACATTAAGAAACATTAAAACGGCCGTTCTAAGTTGTTTTACATTGAAAAAAAACGTGTTTAAAAAGACATTACCGATCGCCGTTTAGTTTCAGTTTCAATTTAAGTCTAAAATCTGCGTTTACGGCCGCCACGTGCAAGCAGTTTCGGTTTAAGTCTAAGTCGGTATCCGGCCGGGCCGTTATAACGGAACTCGGCCGTAAACCGGGGACTTGCTTCCATTTGCAGATTACCAAATTTTTGAAATGGGCTTTTCAATGGCAGTTACATTTACATAAAGTAGGTGGTCTAATGCGCCTCCGGTGAAAAATTAGTTAAAATTAAAACGGCAGAGGCTGAAGTACACTGACGCTTCTTCCAATTGTGGATTTAGGTTTTAAAAAAAAAAAGTTCAGAAACAGCTACTACACGGATCAAACACATTTTAACCACTGACGGGAGGTGAGAAACTGCTTAAAGTAAAAAAAAAAATGTTCAGAAGATACTGAGTATTACAGTTTGCATTGTATTTGCTGGTGTAGGTACAGACTGGTCAGTGTACCCATCCTGACCTGTAGTCCCTATGTAAAGAGCTCACATTAGGCCCATCAGAACTGGACCAAGAAGCAATGGAAGAAGGTGGTCTAGTCTGTTCTATTTTTAGGCCCAGGTGCATCTGTTGACTATGTTGCATCATGATTATTATGTATTGGAAAGTATTCTTCTGAGAAGCCTTTGTTATTCATCTGGATGGTTTGTTAGATTACTCCCCCCCACCAACCTAAACACCATTACTCGCTAAATACAGCCCTTCATGAAATAATTCAGTTTGAGACATTGACTGAGCCTTATGGTTCTAGAAATCTCAGTAGATTCAAACTTTATTGGGATCTTCCGAACCACAAAAGTAAAATAGATGGACGACTAACCACTTAGTCTATAGTAGGACGTTTAAAAATGTGCTGATGGGCTCATGATGTATGCCCAAAAAGTGTCTTGGCCTTCATGGCAGATCTGAGTATTTACTATTAAAAAGGAAATACAACTGTGAATGAACTATGAATTGTAGCAACAACAGAATATTCATAATTGTATGTTTTTGTAGCAGCATAAGAGCAAATAATGTCCAGTTTGCCTGATAAAACAGGACATTTAACACAACTCAATTCAGTTTATTTATATAGCGCCAAGTCACAACACAATGTTAAGACCACTGTATTGTGGGTAACGCTGCTCCTCTTTATTCAGTATTGTGATGGTAAAAGGTGCACTGTGGTATTAAAATGTATTTCTTTAAAAGTTTTTGCAGACCAAGTAACATCAACCCTTTGGTCAAATGAAAAAGTTTGCATAACAAATAAAGTTAAAGAGGTTTCATATAAAATCAATCATAATATATAAAACTGGAAAGATTGAAACTTGATATTGACTAGTGTGTACATTTTGTGAACTACACATGGAAACAATATAATTTATTCTATCAGTGGAATCAAGGCATTCTGGACAGATACAACAACTCATACGACAGAAAACTGGACAAATAATTCAACTTACAGAGAAAGACATTAAATTGTGCTTCAACGATAAGGATATGGATAAAGGCTTGATTTACTTCACCCAACTTCTACTTCTACTGGGAAAAATTCACATTCACAAGAAAAAGTGGTCAAACTCCAACCACTTCAACAAGAAACTTCACATATACAGCACCACTATTAAAGATGAAGAAAACCAAACTTAATGCAAATTTATCTATATAACCTGTAAATAGATTTTTTTTTAAACTTTTGTACCTTTTTATAATTATCTTGTTCTTTTTTTTATACATGAATACTATTACCTTTGTATCTGTTAATACACCTCTGGCAGACACATGTTTGTAATGATTGAAAACTTAATTATTTAAAAAGTAACACCAACTTAAAAAGCTCCTCTCTGATCAAGGATAAAATTCCTTCAGTGTAATGTTAATGTTATTAAGTGCCATAGATGCTGTAAAACTCTAGTTTATATCCACTCATGGTGGTTATAAAGTTATTAGAAGCAGTTTTCCCATGTCCTCCTCTGCTCTTTTTTAAATAAAAGTTATAAAAAAGTTCCTAGTTAAAGCAAAATCTCCCCATTTTAGAAATTTACCAAATTATTAAAGCAAGTCTAAGAACAA
The DNA here is from genome assembly GCA_031762435.1 of Hypsolebias longignatus. NCBI lineage: Eukaryota > Metazoa > Chordata > Actinopteri > Cyprinodontiformes > Rivulidae > Hypsolebias > Hypsolebias longignatus. Next base: position 28,628,874 of record JARVGV010000111.1, on the reverse strand, counting down.
ATGTTCTGCAAAACCTTCTCTACCTCTTCCTTCCTGCCGTCACCCCACACCCACACACTCCTCCCCATTAAAGATGACTGTCCTTGAAAAGTACTGATGTAGCCTGCGGGGGTCAGGCAGAATAGTTACAAGGTACCATTCATTCAAGTCCTTATCACAACATTATCTCAGCATTCCAATACACTGAGCTGGAACGTGCTCGTATTCTGAGACAACGCCTCCCGTTTTGTTTTCTCGATGGAGACTAGAGTCAGACCGGAGTGGCAGATGTTCCCGTTTGCTCACCGAAGTAGAATGACCTGCTCCTTAAAAGGCACCTCCTTCCTCTCCTCCTATCAAGTGACTTCAAAACCTAAAAGCCACTTTTAGGTTTAGGGAAGCGCATGTAGAGCAAAAGGAGACAGTGCTCAGATCATGGATTCCTGAGGGGTGGGATGTGAAAAAAGACTTGCTTTAACTTTGAGAAAAGAGGCCTCGAGGCGTCTGAGAGCCTCCTCTGAAAACCACCTGTTGACTCAGTTCCAGATGACCTGCTGGGATCACCGGTATCAGATGAGATGGATGGTGGGAGGCAACAGGGAGGTACATTACACAGTGGGAGGATAAACTGGTATCAGTCTTTATATCTAACCAATCATGCAGTAAAGATCAGGTCAAAATTTTAAATTATATAAAACTGCATCAAATTGTCAATTGATTTTGCAATTTAGAGAACCATTTAAACATTTTCCCTTTTTGTGCACAAGTTTGACATATTTTTGTCCCATTCAAAGCACGACTGTGATTCCAGAGTTACTGGCGCTCAGATCTTTTGTGGAAGTCTGAACAGAACGAGGAAAACTCTAAATGTCTTCAATGAATGGGGTGTTTAAAAGAAACCAGAGGAGGAAGAAGTGACAGAAGGTCCACAGCAACTTTTTCTAACACAGAGGCCGATGACGTTTCTTCTTTATCACCAATTAAACTGGTGACATCTTTGACTCGAGCTTATTTTATGTAACCTGTTTGAAAAAAAAAAAAAAAAAGTAAAAGATTTAATGGTTATGTCATCATTGTTTAGTTATAATTCACCATTTTAGCACAAGTGTTACTCTTTAATTATTTTTGTTTTCATTGATGTTAAAAGAGAAGGAAAAAGGTTAGATATTGTAATTCATAAAAGAGATGTACAGTAATTAATTTCCAGATGTTTTCCATCCATCCATCCAGTATCTTTACCCACTTCTTCTTTTTCGGTTCATGAGGATCACTGGTGCCCATTATGTCCAGCAGTCACTGTGCAAGATGCGGGGGACACCCTGGACATGTCTCCAGTCCATCACAGAGACAAACGAGACAAACAACCATTAACTCTCTCACTCACACCTAGAGACAATTTAGAGTTACCAATCAAACATGCATGTTGTTGGTCTGTGGGAGGAAACCGGAGTACCCAGAAAAACCCATGCATGCACAGAGAACATGCAAACTCCGCCCAGAAAGATGCTGGGATTCGAACCAGGGTGACCTGCTCGCTACTCCACCGTGCTGTTTTCAGATTGTTATTCGTACAAAAACATCATTTTGATTCTTTTGTTTGTTAAATTCAGCTCATGAGCTGGTGAAGCTTCTCGGTCATCCAGATCATGATAAATCGAATCCAAAACAGACGTTCAGTTGTTGTTTTGTTATTATTGTTTGTTTGTTTTTTTCCTCCCCTTTTTTGGCTTTTTTTTTTTTTTTTTTCCAGAAACGAGAAGGTTTGAGCAGCTGGGTGCCATTTAATTGTTTATGTTTCATTATGAACACACTGAAGCTTCTAATCCATTCAAATATTAGACAAAATAAAAGTTTTCTGATAAATTCTAGAAAACTACAAATGATGCATCTTTTGTTGAAAGTGTGTTAAAGAAAAAAAAAGCACAAAAAATAATGAAATACACACTTTCAGCAGACAAAATAAACACATCTTGTAGTTTGTATTAGACATTTCAAGGGCGGCACGGTGGCTCAGTTGGTAGAGCTGTTGCCTCTCAGCGAGAGGGTTACCAGTTCAAATCCCGGCCCGGGACCCTTCAGGGTGGAGTTTGCATGTTCTCTTTGTGCATGCGTGTGTTTTCTACTCCGGTTTCTGCCACAGACCAAAAACATGCATGTCCAAGAGTGTCCCCCCACCTCTTGCACTGTGATGGCTGGACACGGGCACCAGTGACCCCCGCAACTTGAAGAGGAAGAAGCGGTAAAGATAAAGGATGGATAGACATTTCAAGCAAAAATGCTCATAGACCATTTAATTTCTTTTTTCTTTTATCTCTACAAACTGACCTCCAGCATCCGTCCTCACTTTGTTTGCCACAGCTCCTCCTGAAGAACGCCACGGCGTTCTCAGGTCGGGAGGAAAATGCCTCAACATGTTCTCAAAACACCCGAAACCTTTACCCTGCAATCATTCTGCAACAGAAACTGGTCCTCGTCACGGTCTTTCACTTACAGATGGAGCTCTTTACGCCACATGGTTTACAGCTTCATTACAAATGCACCGGTCCACCTGCAGCTGCAGAGCTCAAGTCCAGTGTGCTGATCGTTCGGGCGAGAGCTCGTCCCCCTCTCAGCTGGACCTGTCAAAACCCAAAATTGCTCGTCTCTGTCTGGCTGAGTATGAACTCGGGCTAAAAGGTGCCTCAGATGTTAAAAACTGCGGTAGGTAGGTTTAAAGATCAACAGCAAGATAAACATTTTGAGTTTCCGCTCCCCTCCTCGCTGCCAGTGGCAATTAGTAACAGGTGAGTGGCAACACAGAGCCCAGCGTTCATGCTCCGCTGTTGATCACGATTAGTCATAACGTTCGAGCCGCACAACTCGGCCTGAAAGCAAACACAGAGCTGTCAACTCTGCCGAGGCCCGGACAGAGTCAACTGTTTATTTATGGTTATACCACCTGTAGATCACTTTTGCTGAGTGCACAGAAAACAACAAGTCGTAGAAACCCACCCAGGAGCGCACACAAAGGATCTCAGGCTGATCTTTCAGCAGTTCTTAAAATAAATAAAGGCCGACTCCTGGGAAGAATGCAGAGCGCGCTCAGCCTTTTCGTGCAAGAGTTTGGGATTAAGATCATCTGAGGTGAGTGAAAAGTTGTAGCCTCTTTGGTTAAAACTGAAAATAAATTAAAAAGTCACATGTGGACGTTTTGAACGAGTCAAGACGTCAAGAAGAGGAAAAAGCGGCGAGAGAGTTTCTCGCTTGAGAAGGTGCCGCTGCTGAGTGGAATAAAATAGTTCGCTTAATCTTAATTTTAAGAAAAGTAGTGTTGTGTATGACTGTCAGCTACTACCACGTCCAGTTTTAGATCAGTACCTGTACATTCGATTGTGTTGCTAATATAGCTCAGCTGTGGCAATGATCTTTAACTGGATCGACAACGAAAGATGAGCTGATTAGATTCTGAAACTTTTAATGAAATCCAGTGGTTTGTAGGATATTTTGCTAACAGACAAACAGAGCTGACGCCAGCAGTTACTGCTAAAGTTTTAGGCAAAGGTCTCCAAGACTGTCCAACGGCTCTCAGCTTCAACTACACAACATCTCGTGCTCAGTATGTGCACAATTTACAATTAGATATTTGTGTGTTTTCCAGTGTATCTTCAGTGGAGGGGGCAGATGGTGCAGAGGCAGAGCAGCTGACTCAGGATCCAAAAGCCCCAGGTTCAATCCCCAGTCATTGCACATCTTGTGTGTCTCTGAGCAGCGCACCCCCAACAGCCACAAACCCCACTATCCAGTGGTGGATGGGCCAAAGGCAGAGATCCAGTTTTGCCATTTATACAATGATGACAACCCATAACACATTATTATTAGTCATAACACAGTATTATTATTATTATTATTATTATTATTATTATTATTATTATTATTATTATTATTATTATTATTATTATTATTATTATCATTATTATTATTATTATTATTATTATTATTGTGATCTTTCCTATGCCTGGATGCAGCCACTCAAAAAAATGAAAAATACAAAATAATGGATGTTGGCATGTTGCTTTTTTTGACCATTTAACAAATTTAACAGTAGGCTAAGGACCAGTGTTAGTCATGGAACTCAAGGTTCAGTTCTTGGACAAAATTTCTTTACCTTATACATGATCCCATTAGGTAAAGTTAATAAACAGCTGTCAGTTTACAACAATTTTCATTGTTATTCTGATGATACACCATTATATGTGTTCATGAAACTCAATGAATCCAATCAGCTACTAAGACTACAAACCTTAAAGACATAAAAACCTGGATGACCCTAAATTTTCTACTTTTGAACACAAAGACCAATGTATGGGATTTTGAACCTGAGCGACTTAGGAATAAAGTTTTCAGTCTTTCACCCTCCTTGGATGTCATTAATCTGACCTCCAGTTCTAATGTTAAAAATCTTGGTGTTATTTTTTTATCAGGACATGTCTTTCATCCCCCGCTTTAAAAACATTACTATAACTGCCGTCTTCCACCTGCGTAATATAGCTAAAATGAGAAACATCATGATGCAGAAAAACTGGTTTATGCATTTGTCTTGTCTAGACTGGGCTATTGCAATAATTTGTTTTCTGGGTGTCCAAAAACGTCTTTAAAAAGTATTCAGTTAATCCAAAATGCTGCTGCCAGAGTTTTAACTGGAGTTAGTATGAAAGATCATATCCCTCCTGCTCTCCATTGACTCCCTGATAAATACAAAATTGAATTCAAAATCTTACTTCTAACAAATGAAGCCCTCAACAACCTAGCTCCATCTTATATTCAGGATCTTACTGTTCCATATTTTCCTAACAGAGCACTTCGTTCTCAGACTGCGGGCTTACTTGCGGTTCCTGGAGTTTTCAAAAGCAGAATGGGAGGAAGATCTTTCCGTTATCAGGCTCCTCTCTTGTGGAACCTACTTCCAGTTTATGTCTGTAGGACTGATGTATTGTCCAGTTTTAAGGCTGGGCTTAAGATTTTCATTTTTGGCTAATCCTATAGTTAGGGTTGACTTGTTATGCTGCTATAGACTTAGCCTACTGTAGGACAAAATGACCTAATTTTCTTAAATTAATTGTTAAAACTGAATAGCTTTAATTTGATGCTATTTCAGTCTTAACATGATTCTCAACCTGACATTGTGTATCTGTTCCTACTTCCTGTTCCCCTAAAACCCAGCCGGTCGAAGCAGATCGCTTGTCCTGAGCCTGGTGCTGCTAAAGGTTTCTTCCTCATGAGAGTTTTTCCTTTCCACCGTCACCTTCATGCTTGCTCAAGATAAGAGTTATGTGATGGAGTTGAATTCAAAGCAGTCTGCTCCTCAGATAAAAAGTGTTAACTTGTTTTTATATACCGGCACATTAATGTTTCTGTTCAGTGCCAGGAGGTTACTTTTGTTGTGACTTGGTGCTATATAAATAAACTGAACCAAATTTAAATTAACAAGATTTATATATACCTTTATAGTGGCAGCCATATTTGATAATAGCGTGGTAACTCAATTTAAAAAAAGAATCCTTCCTAATGCCTATGTAGCTATACACCAAAATGGGTTACAATATACACAAACAAACGGACAGACGGAACAATGGATGGATGAACAAAGGGTATTTCCAATTTCCTCCTTTCTGCTCTACCCCCAGCTACCCCTGGATTATGAAACTCTTCACCTTCTTTCGAAGGCTGAGCTTGGCCTTCAAACTGAGGAAGGTCATATCAGCTTCTTAAATTTTATAACCTTGTTTTTGTTTTGTCAAAATCCATATTCATGACCATAGGTGAGAGTTTGAATGTTGCTTTGCCAATAAATTGAAAACTTTGCCTTTCAGGTCCGCTTATTTTTGCTGCATGATGGAACAGAGCAACATGCTCATTACTGCAGATGAGGTTCTGATCCATTGATCCATTGATTCATTGCCAAGATGCTTCAGCTTATTTGCTTTGGGCACATGCACTAAGTGACTCTTATGTACAGTATCCTCCTTAACATGGTGGATGGAGTTGGGTACTTCCCAGATCCTGAAAGCTATGTTGTTACGTTTGGGTCTTCCATATTGGCCTCAGGGATGGGACAATTATTTCAAAACTTTAATGACAGAAGACCACATAAAACAAGATCACTTGCCTGGAAGCAAGATTCCTGAAACCAAGTCTGAGGTGTAGCTCACCAGTGAGAACCTGGTGGTTGAGCCTTGTTTTCTGGGCTAAAAAAGCCACAGGATACCACCTTAAGGTGGACCCACCAACAGTCAAGATCAGTTACTATGCGAGTCTGGTGGCAGACAAGATTGGGGATCTGATAGGATTGTTCTCTGTGTCATAACCTTCATGTAAACATTCAAACATTAAATGTAAATTATTATTTCATTTAATTTGATTAATTGCTCAATTTTACTTTTTTCAGTCGGATATCCACATGTTGACTATAATCCTTAAGTTTGACTTCAAGGTTCTTTATTGTCATTTGCATCACATATGGTACATGAGGTGGAACGAAATTGTGTGCCCAAGGTCCCAGTTCTCTAAAATGCTCTCTATAAGCTCTAATATGATGCCCAGCAGTAAACATAGGGCTGTTTGGCTGTTTGGATATGGTTGTGTCATCCTTATCTTGACAATGCTATGAAATCTTTGTATTGCTTATCTCACCGTTCTTTTCTTTCTGTTGAACATGTTCAATGTTGCACAAACAATTATATCAAACAGCTCAATGAGGGTGAATGAGTAATTACTTCTACTCAGGACACCTGTGAAGATGCAGACAATAGACATCATTATGACTCACTTGTTCTTCACAGCTTTCAAAGACGATCTGTTTTGTGTTGACCAGATCATCTGTGAGGAGTTTATGAAATAAATAAATAAATGAATAAATAAACTTTTATTTTTTAGAGTTATGTAGGAAACCAAAAGCTTGCTTGAACATTTACATGCACCTCTTGAGCACTTCTTTCTAAAACATTTATTTTCAAACCTTGATAAAAAGTATTTGTCTAAATGAGATTCTGAATCATCAACATCTTTAGTGTTACATTTTTATTGCTAGACTGTTTGGGTTTGTAGATGCGACATAAAACTACATTTATCTCCACCTTTAATCTGAGTGGTTTGTCTAAATAAAAGCAACAACAGAACTATGGAGGCATATTATCATCTCTGAAGTGTGAATAGTTTCTACATGCATTTAATCATGAGGTGTGTGCAACACATGTCACCTTAAGCATCCCTCACAGTCTGTGGATGCCTTCTACAACCTAATTCCCGAAAATCTGGGGTATCGTGTAAGATGTATTGATGATGCCTTTCCAGATGTGTAAGCTTTCCGTGCCACTGGCATTGCTGTACCTTGTGTCATACCATCCATAAGAGGCAGGCTTTTAATAACAGGCTGGATGTGCATCCTCTGTTTTAGTGCAGAGGACGTAGAGTTTGTTGTTTCCAACATATTTTTAATCTGAGACTTGTCTGACCACAGAACAATACTCCAGTTTGGACTGGGTCCATTTTAAATGAGCTTTGATCCAGAGAAGATGGAGTTGTTTCTGGACAGTGTCATGTATATGGCTGCTTTTTTGCCTGATAGAGCTTTAAACAGCATTTGTGGATGGCGCAGTGAACTATGTTTACAGTCAATAATTTTTGGAAGTGTTCCTGAGCCCAAGCCTATTTATAATGAAGTGACGATCATCCATTGTCGACCTTCAGCCTTCTTCTCTGAGCACAGAGATATATTTTGATTCTTGAAATCTTTTTATGAACTGTAGATGATGGGATGGATACAGGTGGTCCTCAAGTTGCGGCGCCCCCAACATACGGCATTTCGGACTTATGGCGACGCCCCCAGTGACGTCATCACACTTCACGTTGACTTTTTTATGCAGCATTTTGTTTTGAGTGCATTGTGTTAGCTATCTGCTTGAAAATACAGCAAAACGGCATTCTAAGTACGCTGTTGTATTACATTGAAAAAAAAATGTGTTTAAAACGATGTTTACCGTTCTTTTTCCGACTTACGGCCGCCACGTGGGTAGCGCTCCGACTTATGGCAAAATCGGGTTACGAACGGGGCGTAGGAACGGAACTCGTTCGTAACTCGGGGACTACCTGTATTGTTAAAAGTCATTGTAACAAATATTTGAAAATCATCACAGTCTTCCTAATGCTCTGCTGTGATATTTGTGGCAGTAGAGGAGCTGACCACGCTATGTTTATGCTCTGAACCACTCATTTATAGTGAGGGGCAGATTGGCCATCGGGAGTGCCGGGACATTTCCTGGTGACCTGCCAGTGAGTGTAGACTGTAAAGTCCTGGCCTCATGATGTTCTTCAGTGCTGGGTCAAAGTGTTAGTCAATAAAAATAACTTCTCAGTTTGGATCCAACAGAACTTTACTCCACCATGTTCCTCTCCCACAGTCAAACACACCACAGAAGAAGAGTGTAAAACACCTTAACATGCACTACTGGCATGACATTGCCCCCTAGCGGATTGACATGTAAACCAAGCAAAACAAAGGAATAATGATCTCCCACTTTTCTTAAAAAAAAATAAAATAAACTTGTATAAGACTCACAGTAAAGCACAGCCATTAAGGATTTTTATTAGAACAATTTCAACGTGAAAGAGTATGAATCAACTCTTTAATTTATTGAACAATCCAAATCGTCTGGGAATCAGTCCTAAAGCTGCATTATATGTTTTTTTATACTGTAATGCAGCTTTAGGACTGATTCCCAGACGATTTTCATGCTTGATGGGAACAGAGGAGCCTCATCTGTGAATTAGACTAACGAAGACCTTAAGAAACCCCCTACTGTTAAGGTGTGAGGTGTGATTTGTCAATCTACATAGGTATGTATGTGTGTGTGTCTTATCTCAGCCTTTAAAATCCTGAACCCCACTCTCAGCTCTTTGAATTGAGAAAGCTCCTTGGATGAAGAGCAAAACGTCTTCTGTTACAAATAAATTCCAGTTGTTTCTGTATTGAACTTTTTTTTTTCTAGATAACTTATGTGCATCAACAAGAGAGACATTATCAGTGACAGACTATGGGTAGAGGACAAGCAGTACTACCAGCATTGAGTTCAGAAAACAGTGTGGAAAGAAAAATGGCATTGTTAATCCCTTCAGACATAACTAGTGTTTCACCAGCAAGTGTGCTTCTGACAATTCTCTTAATTCTCTTTGATTGCCATGAAATGGGAGAGAACCGCCCATTGTCACCCATTCAGTGGCGGTTCTAGACCAGTTGTACTGGTGGGGCCTAGCTGGGGCCAGAGGTTTTGTCAGAGGGGCACGTTCATCT